>JAFBJQ010000784.1:178151-204941 GCA_016785345.1 Trinectes maculatus
ACTTACTTGCTTGCAACTTGGTTGCAACTTATTTCACTCTCTACCGTATTTACTACTTCTACTACTGTTACATACTAACTACTTACTTGCTTATCACTATTTGTACTTTCTACTACACTCACTTCTATGACACTTGACGATCATCTGAATACCTGCTTTTGCACTAATTCAGCTGACCTTCAGCTCACTTTATCTCCTGTTTTCAGCTCGTTCACCAGCATTTTGCTGCATTTTCAGTACAGCTTTCAGCATTCACACGCATTTCCTTCAGGAAATGCACTTTTTCTAGTTTATGTTATACATGCTGCCATTAGCATTAGAAACATTTGAAAACACTCTATAAATTTTTATGCAGATGACACTCTGTTGTATATTTCAATGAAACCACATGAAACTAATCAACTACTTTGACTCCAAGCATGTCTAAAAGACATTAAAACCTGGATGAGCCAAACTTTTCTATTATTAAATGCAGAAAAACTGAAGTTATAGTACTCGGCCTTAGACACCTTAGAGAGTCGTTATCTAATCATATAGCCACTCTAGATGTCATTGTCCTTGCTCCCAGTGAAACTGCCAGGAATCTGGGAGTTATATTTGATTCTGATTTATTACTCGATTCTCACATAAAACAGACTTCAAAAACTGCCTTTTTTCACCTCCGCAATATAGCAAAAATCTTACGTACTCAGTCTTAAAGATGCTGAAAAATTAATCCACCCCTTTGTCACATCCAGGCTTGACTACTGTAACACATTACTGGGCTTCCGGCTGCACCAGTAAGTCCTTAAAGACTCTGCAGCTTGTTCAAAATGCTGCTGCAAGTGTATTGACCAGAACCAAGAGAAGAGATCATATCTCCCCCATACTAGCTTCACTGCACTGGCTCCCTTTGAAATTTAGAATTCATTCTACTTACATACAAAGCTCTAAATGGTAAGGCACCAGCATACCAACAAAATTGAATAATCCCTCTCTCAGAATGCAAGTTTACTCACAATTCCAAAAATCCATAGGAGCAGACAAGGAGCCTTCAGCTATCAAGCTCCTCTGCTGTGGAATCATCTCCCAGCTTCAGTCAGGGAGGTGGGCACCCTCTCCCTATTTAAGAGCAGACTTTACTTTTTCACAAAGCTTATAGTTAGGGCTGGTCGAGGTCCATCTTTGATCAGCTCTTAGTTAAGCTGCCATAGGCCTAGATTGTCAGGGGACATTTAGACCTTATCCTTCTCTTCCCCTGTCTGCTTTCCCTCCCTCCATCTACATCATATCATTATATCTATGTCTTATTAATAAAAAATTAATTACTAATTCACCCTCTTCTCCGGAGTCTTTGTGCTCCACTGTTCCAGAACCTGGAAAATGGCGCACGCCCCCAAAAAATTCATATGTATCAAACTATGCGCACGCCATATTCCACGCTCTTTTGCTTCATACATCTCAGCTTGAAATTGAGCACACATGCACAAGCACAGGACTCCGTCCTTTCTCCGCAAGAAGACTCACTGTAATATTGTGACGTCCTCGCGGAAGAGTTTTAGGACTGGGCTGCAGCTCTTCGGCTCGTCTGTTCAGCTCGTTCGGCAGAGTGTCGATGCACAGCGTTCAGCGTTCACGCTGTATTTTCTTAAGGAAATGCCCTTTTTGTAGTTCCCGTGGAATGAGCCTGTCACCTGAGTAGTGATCACCTGTAAGGGAAGCGGCGATGCGGGACTTCTTGCTGTGGCTCTCTCAAAGCCACGCCCACCTCGGCACATTGTTCCAACATGATCGCTCTTATGATCGATGTGAACAGCTGATGAGCCGTTCATCATCATGGGCTACAACATCAGCGCTGCCTTTGGATACGGCCATTTACTATGTCACCCAGTAAACCCAAAGCTGCCACTGTTATTATTCCATCCTTTAGCGCATGCTTTCTATATGCAGATATAATTAAAAACATGTCCATGTTTGTAAGGCCCATGTGTCAACATTTTTATAATAATAATGATAATAATAATAATAATAATAATAATAATGAGTAATTGTTTCATTTGTGATCACACTGATTCCATCATTCCCAATTATTGCAATTCACTGCAAGTGTCGCCAATGGACACAACTTCAAAACATATTAGAAATGGGCGTACGCCAGGAAAGAAGCTGCCGTGGCGGTCCGCACATTCTCACGTTCATTTCACTCTTGATAAATCTGACCGTGAGCATGAAAGATGGCGTACGCCACGTATTTGTGCGTACGCAACGTTGATAAATGGGGCCCCAGGAATGTTGAAAGTATCAGAAAAAGGGCATTTTGTCTGTAGATTCAAGTGTAGCAGTAGGGCTGCATGAGGTCACAGAAAACGATGACATAGACAGTACATGCAAGGGAAATAGGAACAGAGATATCAAACCCATGGATAGCGAATGTCAAGATAAATGGGAAAAGTTGATTTCAAACAGGAGCAGATGTTACATCCATTCTAGAGAGGCTATACAAACCAGCAGGAGGGCCTCCTACTGAATGGGAAATGTGAAATTGCAAAGAAAGAAATCATATTTGTTGGTCACAGAGTTTCAGGAAATGACATAGAGCCAGACCCAAACAAAGTAAAGGCAATTCAACAGCTGCCACAGCCTACATGCGCGGAAGAGGCGAGATGTCTCATGGTCATGGCTTACTACCTTGCAAGGTTCTCAACACAGCTGGCTGTGATGAAAATTAATGGATATGGTCAGAACCTCAAGAGACAGCTTTACAGAAATTGAAAGAAATACTGAGCTCTCCAGAAGTGCTTGCTCAGTATTCCAACACAGCTGAAACAAGGGACATAAGGTTTAAGTTAAAAGGAAAATGTGTTTTTGAAAAAAAATAATTTAAAGAACAGCATATTTAAAGAACAGCATAGTTAAGGTATGTTAATTTGAAAAGTGATGACTTCAACTAAAAGGTGGAGGTGTAGTAGGACTACTGTTACCATGAGGCTTTGCTACCTGCATAGCACATTGTTAGTATTGCTATGGCCGTCTGTCAGTAAAGCATGTTCCTTTGAGACAGTCCATGGTGTCCCAATGTCCTTCATTATACACCCCTCACCCAGATTTTCTGTTATTTTCTTTGCTAAACACAGAGCAGCCCCTCTGTATTCTAAATTAGAAGATGTCTTAAACTTCACATAGAGATGCACAGTCCTTTTTCACGAAATTGTTGACTGAGTCCATCTTGAGTCAGGTCATACTGACGGCAGGACCCAAATACAGACACAAAAACTTGAGGTTGCAAGTGAGGATTGTATAAAAAAAAAGCTTATATGTTCCAGTGGGAGGAAAAAAGATCATTCCAGAAGACTGTTGGGAGCCAAGGAACACAGAGAACACAAAATAACAAAGACAAAGACAGCAGGACCCAAAGAACTGAGACGAGAGCAGAGTAACAGGCTGAACAATATTAAGCAGGTAACCAGCATCATCAAACTAACAGATGAACTGACTGAGGTAATGAACCGAACTCTGCAGTCTGAGCAGACTGTCCAAACAAAGCAGATGACCTGACAGCGAGCAAAGAAACAGAAAAACATAGCCACAGGTAAAGTTAGACACAGGTAAAACCAAACAGACTGATTAGAGACAGGTGAAACCAGTCAACCAGATTAATATGCATGCAACACATGAGAAAACGAACTTCAAAATAAAGCAGGAAATAACTGGAGGCTTAATACACAACACTTAAAAGGGACAAGAAAAGAAAGCAACTCAAATACAACACACTAGAAAACTGAAAGCAAGAGCCAAACATAGCACACACAGAAGAGATATGAAGCATCTAAAATCCCAGCTCCATGCAAATACATATAATCGTAAACTGAATAAAACAAATCCACTTCAAACTAAATGAATTTCACATTTATTTTCAAAACAATTCATGTATGTTATGTATATTTTTATATAGTAACATCACAGAATAAGTATGAAAATGAAAAGAACATATAGTGTATGAGGTAGTGGATATGTAGGCTCAAAATTTTAACAAAAACAAAAGTAATTAAAATATCCAATAATAATAATAATGTAATAATTATTAACGACCAAGACAAACAAAATCAGAACCACACTACTAGTATCCCACACCCTGTGTGTGTAAACTTACTCGTATAAAGCACTGGAACTTCTTGTCTCTAGCCAGCAGATCCTTGTACACTTTCACAGCCTTTAAATGGCGGCAACAGAACTCAGCGTAGGTCTTTCGCATTTCATCTGCACACTGGCCTGAAAACTTTCAGAAAAATACAAGAACAAAAAACAAGTTCTTTGGTCTGCATGTGATGGTGTGTGACTTACCCATAAAGTTGTCACAGTATTGGACTACATTTCAGCCACTCAAAACTACAAAAGCAATGACTAGTTGCAGGATAGGACATAAAATCCACATATTTTATGAAGGAAGTTCTGTGGAATGTTGATGAGTTTGATAAGATGATTGTTGATAAATGTTGTGCTCTGTAAAATGTGTTTCTTCAGATAATTTATTTTGTAAAGTATAATGCTATAATGTAGATTTTCTTTGAATTGTTTTTTTTAATTTTTCTTGAAAGTTTATTGTGCTTTGTGAAATGTTGCTGTTTATTGTTACTGTGTTCTCTGGGGTATTGTTTGGTGCTCATTAGATGTTTACTAAAAGTAATTAAAATATAACGTTTAACATGTGAAGTAAAAAAAAAAACATGCAAACCTTTCTTCCATAACATGTGCTTGTACTGATACCAGCCATTTTGAAAAGGCAGGAAATAGAAAGTTGGCAAGACCAAAACCCCACCATGTAACGGTGGCAGGAAGGGACTCAAAAGCACAACTCAGAGGTTGAGAGCAAAATCAGGGTCTTTATTTCCAGAAGCAGTTTCAGTACACAAGAAGGTAGTCTCAATGTCCAAAATCCATAGCGAAGATCCAATACACAATGAAAGCACTAGCAAACACACAAGGGAATATAACGCGGGAATGACTACTCAGAGAGTGAGACGAACTGGTAACACCAGGTATATATACTAAGGGAGGCAGGAAAAACTAAAACATAGGTGAAATCCATTAGGTAATCAAGGGAAAGGGAAGTAAAGCAACCTAACAACAAAAAGACTGACCTATCAAAATAAAGCAGGAAACACAGAAAACAGACATCAGGACAGTCGTTGACAGCCAGACCCTCAGCCCAGCCCTGTATGTCAGAGTGGAAGTCCTTTTACGATCCACAATTTTTTTATAGTTGCCTGAGGTTCTCAACAAAACCTGTCGGGCATGAACGCAAGCATTTCAACATCTGCGAACCAGAGCAAAAGCACAGGCAACACGGATCTCCTTCTCCAGGGCTGGGGACAGAGGAGGCTGAGACCCATAAACACATTGAAAAGGTGAAAGATTAGTGGAAGCATTGGGCAGAGAATTGTGAGCATATTCAACCCATTAGAGTTGCTTAGACCAGGAGGAAGAGTTATGAGATGCCAGGCATCGAAGACCAGTCTCTACTTCTTGATTGAAGTGTTCTGTCTGACAATTGGATTGTGGGTGATAGCCAGAGGAGAGATTAACCTTAGCTCCAATCAAGTTGCAAAGTTTCCTCCAAAACTGAGAGATGAATTGGGGGCCTCCGTCTGAAACAATGTCCTTTGGGATGCCATGTAAGCGGACAACGTGGAAAAGGACTGCATCTGCTGTCTCCATAGCTGAAGGCAGCTTGGGAAGGGGAATGAAATGCGTCATCTTGGAAAATCTGTCATCTATGGTTAGAATGGTGGTGTGACCTCCAGACAATGGCAGACCAGAGACAAAATCCAAAGAGATACTTGCCCAGGGACGAGAAAGAATGGGTAGAGACAATAACAGACCTGCTGGATGATGTCTGGGAGTCTTACAACAGGTGCAAGTGGGACAGGCTGCCACATACTCCTTGATATCCTTCTCCATAGCTGGCCACCAGAACCTCCGTTGGACCACAAACTGGGTTCTCCTAACTCCAGGGTGACACGAAAGATTAGATGAATGAGACCAATGGATAACTTGAGAACGTAAAGCCTGAGGAACAAACAAACGATTAGCCAGACAGCCACTGGGGAACTACAGTCCTCAATCTCCCAGCTGACAGCACCCACCACACAAGTAGCAGGAAGCACATGGTGAAAGGAACTGGGTGAAACACTGGAATTGAAGACTCTAGACAAAGCATCAGGTTTAATATTCTTGGATCCAAGGCAATAAGTGATAATGAAATCAAAACGATTGAAAAACAGGTTCCACCTAGCTTGCCTGGCGTTGAGTCTCTTGGCTGCTGGAGATTCTTATGATCAGTCCACAATAAGAAGGGGTGCTCCGCCCCATCCAACCGGTGTCTCCATTCCTCCAAGGCTGTCTTAATAGCCAGCAGCTCCCTGTCCCCCACATCGTAGTTGCGTTCAGTTTGGGAGAGTTTGCGGGAGAGAAAGGCACATGGGCCAATCAGCCACCGCTTTGACCTTTTCAGGATCCATCTTGACCTCCCCTTCAGAAACCACAAATCCGAGAAAACAAACTGTGGGCACATGAAAATCACATTTCTTTGCTTTGACAAATAATTTGTTGTCCAATAGACACTGGAGTACCTGTCTAACAACATCTACTTTAGGTATACAAAAACAAAGATGTTTAACATGTCTCTTAAGATGTCATTATCCAGGGCCTGACATACAGTTGGGGCATTAGGGAAACCAAAAGGCCTAACTATTATTCATGACCATTTGGTGTGTTGAATGCTGTTTTTCACTCATCCGCCTCTCCGCCCTGAATATGAGGATTGTGTTTTCTCAACCAGGGGTAACTTAGGCTGAGCTGTTTGGCCAAACCAAAGTCCATCAAATTGGCATCAGCCCCTAAATCCACCAAAACCTCCAGAGGAAGAGAGAGTAGGGCCACACGTGAGTGTGACTAACTGCTTAGGATGTGAGGGATTTAAATCAACATATGTTTGGCTCACCAATGCCCTCTTCAGTGGTGAGCCTAGTCTTTTACTGTATTGGACAAGAAGTGAGAAAATGCCCCTTCTGGCCACAGGAATTGCATCTTCTCTCCCGGATACGCCGCTGACATTCCTCAGGAGTCAACTGGGTTTGTCCCAGTTGCTTCGGTTCCTCCGCTCCAGAAGAGGGCACTGTACGCTGCTCACTCGATGTCTCTTGGGGAGGCCCAGCAATCGATTGTCGAGCAGTCAATCAGTCGACCAGGAAGAGTTCGATCGGGCTCTCTCCCTCTCTCGTTCTGACAGGTCTACCAATACCTTGTCTACCCATACCGCCAACGCAATGAGAGAATCCACATTGGAAGGCAAGTCCAGGGGAGCAAGACGATCCTTTAATTGAGGTGATAGTCCGTGTATGAAGGTGTCAGACTGATTCCACCCGCTGCCTGAGGCAAGAGTGCGGAATTCAATGGCATAATCAGATACGCTTCTCCTGCCCTGTCGCAGGCTCATCAGCGCTCTCGCAGCATCCCGACCTGGAAAAATCTGCTGAAAAATCTTCACCAATGAGTCCCGGAACAACTGCAGTGAGTCACAGATGCGTGAGCCTTGACTCCACTCCGCTGTTGCCCAAGCCTCGGCTCTGCTGCTGCTTAGGTGGGAAATAATGAAAGCGACCCAAGCCCGATCAGATGGGAAGGAAGCCGCTTGGAGCTCAAAATGAAGCTCAAACTACATGAGAAAAATGAAGCTCACACTGCGTGAGAAAAGGCCAACAGTCTCCGGAATCCCCAGAAAATCTCAGGGGGTGAGAGCTGGAAAGGAGCAGCCCCCAAAGCTGAAGCCACTGCTACCGGAGCCATGAGAGACGTAGAGGAGAGGATGGAGTTGGACAGGTGGTTCCCGGTACCACCGCCTGTGTCTTCCAAATGTGGTCTGTGAGGAAGGTAAGTTGGTTGCCAAAGGACATAAACAATTGTTCCTGATGTTCGGAAACAGTCTTTAATTCTTGACGGAGAGCATTTAATTGCTCCTCCTGTCTGTGAAGTCTTTGTCCCTGCATCCTAATAGCCTCTCAAACAGGTGAATAGTCGGCCGAGTCCATTCTTTCGGCCAGTTCGTGCTCTAACAGTGTCAGGAAGGGACTCAAAAGCACAACTCAGAGGTTGAGAGCAAAATCAGGGTCTTTATTTCCAGAAGCAGTTTCGGAACACAAGAAGGCAGTCAGAAAAGGCAACAGTACCAAATCAGCAGGCAGTCTCTAAGTCCAAAATCCAAAGCGAAGGTCCAATACACAATGAAAGCAGTAGAAAACACACAAGGGAATATAACGTGAGAATGACTACTCAGAGAGTGAGACAAACTGGCAAAGAACAAAGGGTAACACCAGGTATATAACCACCAGGTAATCAAGGAAAGGGAAGCAAAGCAACCTAACAACAAGAAGACTGACCTATCAAAATAAAGAAGGAAACGCAGAAAACAGACATCATGACACACCAAATGGGGCATCATTTAAAGCTACAGTTGTCCTCTCTAAGAAAAATCATCACTTAATAAAGTGGGATATATAGTATGTAAGTTATGTGCAAAAATATAATGTGCACTGCTGGGTCACAGGAGGTTTTAAACCATTGTTTTTCAACCTTTTTTGAGCCACAGCACATTTTTTACATTAAACAAAATCGGATGGCACACCAAAAATCAAAAAAGTTAGAAGATGTTACAAAAAGTGTCCAAAACAACACTTACAATGTTTGCAGACATGTCATCAATATACTGACAACATACAGCCCTCGGGCCTTAACACAGACACAAACAATCATTTGCAGTGACTAAATATTTTTTTGACCAATTAAGTGAAATTGGACAATTTCCCCTGGCACACCTGACGATCTCTCATGGCACATGAGTGTGCCACGGCACAGTGCTTGGAAATCACTGCCTTACACAATGACATACCTGAAATGTATGGAAGAGGATCAGGGCCACTGTTAAAAAAAAGTGCGTTCTGACTTTAAAGTCACAATTCTAACAAAAAATTCAGAATTCTGAGTTTAAAGTCAGAATTCTGAGTTTAAAGTCAGAAGTGTGGGTACTTGTAGGGAACCAATTTTGGTAACCTACATGAGTGACTGAGACATGCAGCAGGAGAGCCACATGTGGACCGAAAATGTCTGACTTAGCTGAGTTTTTGCGCGGTCGGGGGTTCCCCGAGGAAGCAGTTTCTTTAATGGAAGAGGAGAAGGTGAGTGAAGAAGACACACTATGTGTTGGTTTTGTGCTTGGAGTTTTTGAAAACGAACACATGGCTGCAGATAGGAAGGATAGACGATCATTGTATGAAGCCGCTCATTAACTCTTAACATGTTTATTAGCTTAAATGGTTTGGCTATTGGCCACAAGTCCATTCTGATTTCAGTCACTTTGTTGGGATAATTTAGTGACATGTCACTGTGAGGAACAGTGCTCGCCGTCTACTTATGGCAGCAACAACTATCGCGTGACAGGTGTGGAGCCCCAGTTCCACGGGTCTACACCGGACACTTTTCCCTGAGTAAATTGGCCAGTGCTAAAGTGATGAACTAAAATAGCATGTGATGATTTGAAATGACAGATTATTTATGTATTTATTTAATTCACGCTAACAATCATATTCTCATGTCTCTTATGTTTAGATGCCAGTGTTGGATTCATGGGAGAGTTGTCTTAATTTGTAAAGTCCCTGTTTGCTGTTAACGGTTCTAACCCTTATGTTTCTTTGCCATTTTGTCTCACAATGTTGCGTTCAGTGTCTCCAAAGCATGTGGGAAAAATTTGGTTTCACTTCAGCTAACAGAAACGCATATTCTCTGGAACCTGTCTCACAGTGAGAGCATGCATGTAATATGTAAAAGTATTTTGATGTCTCATTGTCTCTTATTTTATTTCCTCCTCTGTGTGGATTGACCACGATGTCGTCATCCTCATGGATGATGCAACAAATTAGATACGGTGACTGAATTGCTGTCTTCAATTTCTGCAGAAATTTCTTCACAGAACGATAGATCCCTTCAAGTTTGCTTATCACAGCAATGTCTGCAGTACCTGATTTGGAGGACTGTATTTCAGATCAAACTATATTTCTTTCAGTAACAAAGAAATCCTTACAATTTTAGCACATTACCACCAGACAGTGATAAGTGTCAGAACTTTAAAGAGAGTTTGTAGAAGACTTGGTTTGTTCAGGAGGAAGAACCAGTCTGATGTGGAAGAGGTGCTGGCTTTTGTCCAACATGAGGTTATGACCAATGGACAGATGCAGGGTTATCGCTGGCTACATCTTCGTGCAGTCCAGCGAGGATTTGTTGTGTCACAAGACACCATAAGACACATCATCAAACTGGTTGATCCACAAGGTGCAGAAGGCCAAATGCACTTTGGCACATGGACGGCTATGATAAGCTAAAACCCTGTGGCATTACCATTAATTGCTGCATTGATGGTTTCAGCCTCTATGTGTTGTGGCATCCCAAATTAATTGCAATTTACTTTATCAGAACAGTGTCATGCATAGGTGGATGTCCAAAGAGGATCTGTGCAAACTGGGAAACAGAAAATGTTTGTGAAGAAGAAATGTTGTTGCTGATGTTTTTGCGGAAAAAACATCCAGATAGTTTTGCAGGAGAGAGGAGTTTCCTTTATGGAAAAAGCACCGCAAACCAGCGTATTGTAGGTTGGTGGGGTACCCTTTGCAAACAGTGCGCAGTTCTGGATGAACTTATATCAAACTTTCCAGGATGGTGGTCATTTCACAGGAGACTTTTTGGACAAAAGTCTGATCCAGTTCTGTTTCATAAATCTTGTTCAGGTAAAAATCTTTCTTCAACCTCTGAAATGAAATTGCTGTAGGTTGTTCTGGAATCGCAGTTGTTGTTATTGTTCAGAATTATTCATTGAATTATATATTTATTTTTGATTTTGGCATTTTCTACCCCTCCATATACAATACAACACATCAACCTAGGCCTCAATATAGACAGGCAACAGTTAAGCAGTTCAAAATCTATTTCACATTTCTGTATGTCCTGTGCTTCTTTCTATGCAGTATGAACTTGTTGTAGTGGTCAGCACACGGAATTCACACAAAATCAGACCAAGTGGTGACGTGGCATCTGATCTGTACATCATGTTAAGAGAGGAAATGCTGCACATAATTTGAAAGATGGAACTTCTCTAAATACAAACATGAATTAACAAAGGACTTGTTTATCCTTTTAGCCTGCAGTGATGGTGAAATTAAGACATAGAATGTTTGTTGTTATCATTTAAGAATGTCATATTTCAGTAAGATTGGAACTGAACAGTGTAACATCTGAAGCTAAAACATTATCATATTGACAAAACTGAATATGCTATTATTAACGGGATAACCATTTTTTAAAATAAAACATTAGCTATGTGAATGCTAAGGCGCTAATAATGTAAAACATTTTACATAATGCATACAATATGTAAATCATACTAATACATTTTGATGGAAAATTAAGGAATGGTACATTTGGATTTAGATGGTCTCATATAGCCTCTTTATTATAACATCAGTGACCTAATGTGAAAGAGCATGAACATGTAACAGATGACACTGACAATTCAGCAATGGTTCATGTTATCACAGAATATCTGATGGCTCATCCATCAGATACACAGAGTATACACAGAGTATCATCCATACACAGAGTAGAATTCAAATGTCCTAAACAATCTCCATTACCCAGACATTGCTTTCAAGAACTCCATTAAAATCTGAACGGAGATCTGGGAAGTTGTCATAGCTTTCAGCTATGTGCAGGACCTTTATGCACGTGTCACCAATTGGTCTTCTGGTAAACTGTCATTTCTTCAAATTCCACATAGATGCTGTCTGTTATTACAAGATCAGATCCGGTGCAGAACCGCAGAAATTTCTGCAGTTTAATTTCATCTTGCTCTCTGATGAATCTTTTTTGATGATTTCTCACTTCCTTTTGTTTTGGAGTCAAATCATTTGCAAATTTCAGAAGCTTACAGACGTTTTTTGAGGTTGGTTGCAGGTCAGTTAACAACTTAATCAGTGCCTGTGGACTAAGGAGAAGATGATTATGGGTGATCTCTCTCGAGCAGTCAATGACGAACATTGGTTTGTGGACAAGCTCTTTATGTGCTATTTCATCGAGAATTGTAGGAAGAGTCTTAGCCATGATTCTCCTCCATCCATAGCTGTCAAGAACCTCAACAAGATCATCACAGTCAGCCGTGGCGAAATCAGTCATTGCTTGCATCAAAATGTCACATTCTTCCCTGCTTACAAACGGAGAAAATGCACTTTCAGGTCACTGTACACCAAGTTGAAAAGCACTTGCTCAAGGAAGGGGAGTGCGAGTTTGTTTGGTAAATACTGACAGTCTTGGTAACCTTTTAAAAGGATTCTGCCAATTGCCTTCCGTGTTTCAGCAGGAAAATCATGTCGAATGAAGGGCACTTTAACTGTTGTACCGAGTGCGCATCGCTCGTAGAATTCATCCCAGAAGCAGCTCAGAACATCTCTCATGACCCCAGATCCACTTCCTGCCTCTTCAGTGTTGTCTGGAATTATGTGTTTCGCATTCACTGCTTTGTTCAATATTTCTGCATAAGAGAAAGCGGTGATCATGTCATGTAAAGTGTTAGCCTGATGTATGGTGATTGTTATCACATCCCCTAGATTAGGTGGACAAGTGGGCATGAGAAAACCCTCATAGATCAATGTGTCATCTGTGTCTTTGTCAACATCACAAAGGGGACCGAAGGTAATTTCAGGATCAACAAAGGGCTCTAAAGGAGGCTGGACAAAATTAACTATGTCATCTCCCACGTCAGATCAGCTGTATTAGTTTCAGTGTAACTGTGTGATGAGACAAGAACTACATCAGATGTCTCGCTGGCATCATCCTCTACTTCTCTTGGCCTGGAGGAAATGTAAAAGCGTAACACGATCAGCTTTGCAGTCATGTACATAACGCCAATGGACTCGCAAGTTTCTTCGGTAAAGCAGTTCTGTTTGAAGTCCCACACCTCAAACTGAAAATCAGACACTGGTCCTCTAGGCGATATCCCATCAGGAAAGAAAAGCTTCTGTCCTTCAAGAATATCTTTTAATCCAGCATTGCTTGGCAACTCTGTCTTTCTAATGCCACATCCCTGTTTTGTCCTCACCTGTTTGGCTCCTTTACCATCATTATGCATCCATCCTATCTCTATCTTTCGTGTACTTTTTATCGTCTTTGTCTCATTTGATCTTGCGTCATCATGCACTGTATTCTCCATTCTGCTTTCCTTTCTGACTCTCATTTCTCACAAAGTTTCTAACCTAACCCTTGCTCTCGTTTGGGAAGGAACTTTTTACTTCTGCAGAAACTGAAGACAGCAATTCGGTCACTGTAGTAAGGAATATAATTTGCAAGAGTTGCATCATCCATGAGGATGACGACATCGTAGTCAATCTACACAGAGGAAATAAAATAAGAGACAATGAGACATCTAAATACTTGTACATATTACATGCACACCACATGCTCTCACTGTGAGACTGATTCCAGATCTGTATTTCTGTTGGCTGAAGTGAAACGAAAAATTTCCCACACACTATGGAGACACTGAATACATCGCGAGACATAACGGCAAAGAAACATAAGGGTTAGAACCGTTAACAGCAAACAGGGACTTGAGACAACTCTTCCAGGAATCCAACACTGGCATCTAAAGAACTGTTGGTTGTGCAGCGGCTGGCTCCCTGACAGACTCGGGTCCTCCGTCCGAACTACTCGCAGACGTAGACATCTTAATATTACTGCAGGAAAGAACTTATCAATGACACACGAGACAAGCTAGACAGTACGCTCTGTGTCCACCAATGCACTTGTTGTGCCGACCGACTCCTGCAGAGGGTGGTCTCTCCTTTTATTATCACCGGAAGTGACAACTATATACATAGATTGTCTGTAGTGACAGACATTGCTCTCTAACACTTACCTGAAAATGTTATATGGCCTTGTATACAGTTTGGTAACTATAGTAGTAAGTAACTTTATAGTATAACAGCCCCTGCTGGACTAATTTGGTCACTACAAATACTACAATGTAAGAGACATGAGAATATTATTGTTAGCGTGAATTTGAATACATTCATAAATAATCTGTCATTTCAAATCACCACATGTTATTTTAGTTCATCACAGTGGCCAGTTTGCTCAGGGAAAAGTGTCTGGTGTACACAACAAAGTGACTGAAATCAGAATGGACTTGTGGATATTGTCCGATAGCCAAACCATTTAAGCTAATAAACATGTTACCAGTTAACGAGCGGCTTCATACAACGATCGTCTGCAGCTATGTTTGTTTTTAAAACACCAAGCACAAAACCAACCAATAGTGTATCTTCTTCACTCACCTTCTGCTCTTCCATTAATGAAATTGCTTCCTCAGGGACCCCCCGACCACGCAAAAACGCCGCTAAGTCAGACAATTTCGGTCCACATGTGGCTCTCCTACTGGGTGTCTCAGTCACTCAAGTAGGATACTGAAGTTGGTTCCAAACATGTACCCACACTTGTTCAAAAAAAAAAGTGAGTTCTGTCAGAATTCTGACTTTTTTCTCAGTCCTTGGCAGGAGGCTTGATAAGTCTACCATAGCGGCTGCGCCGCCCTGCGACATCAAGGGCGGGACGGGCTGGGCGTCCACGCCGGCGGTAGACAGGAGGAACACGGTCCGCCACCGGCGTCAAACCAGAACCCCGAACCTGTTGGGGAACGACCTTGGCCGTGGAAGGTGGACGACCCCGACGCGGAACCTGGGCCGGACTAAACACTTCATCAGCCACCATGTGTGCTGGCTTTAGCCTGTCCACGGTCACACTCTCTCTACACCCACCCACATCTAGCACAAAACACCTAGAGCCGACCTCCAGTACTCTAAACGGGCCATCAAAAGGAAGCTTGAGGGGTGACCGGTGCGCGTCGTGTCGCAGAAAAACAAACCGAGCAGTCGCGAGCTCCGTGGGTACAAACGACCGTGGAAAAGAGTGGTGAATGGGCGACGGAGTAAAACCGGTCTCGGAAACGGACGAAAAAGGATGCGCTGCGGGATGTGAACGTGGGGCTGCGTTCTCAGACAAAAATTCACCCGGAACACGGAGTGTCTGTCCCAGGACTAACTCCGCAGACGAGGCATCCAGGTCCTCCTTAGGAGCCGAACGCAGGCCCAGCATCACCCAAGGCAAACGATCTACCCAGTTAGCATCTGTGAGTGCAGCGAGCAGGGCTGCCTTGAGCGACTGATGAAAACGCTCACACAAGCCGTTGGCTTGGGGATGGTATGAGGACCTCTGTCAGAGGTGATGTCCAACGGGGTGCCAAATTGCGCAACCCACGCAGAAAGGAACGCACAGATCAGAAGGTTGCGTGTTCAAATCACGTCTGGGTCACTAATGTGGCAAATGAGGAAAACTCCGACTTTGGGTGAGTCAAAACAACGTTTACTCGGAACAGAGCACAGAATACCAAAATGGCGATAGGCGCCAAAACTATATATCTAAACTACGCCCCTTTACCCATAACCCCTTGGGTGAGAGATACACCCCCGAGTGTCCGCCACAAAATGTTTATTGTGTGTTATTGTAAAATTATTCTTTTTTTGTAAAAATGACCAGTGTGTGAAATTTGTTTTTTTTAAATGTTGATTTTTCTGGTTTTTCGCCAAAAGTATTATAAAATGTGATATTATGTAATGTGATTTTTTTTCAGAAATAGTATGAAATATCCTGTTCTAAGTTTTTTAAAAATAGCTAGAGCTTTAGCTAAGCACTTTTTCTTAGCACTTGATAGTACTCTATCTATACATCTGGTTCATCTATACATCTAGTCTTATCTAGTTATCCATTATATGGGAAAGCATACATTTTTAGAAATTGTATAAAAAAGTGCCCTTTTAGCTGTGTATGTGAAAATGCTTGGCAGTCACCTGTTGTAGAAGTATGTCCCCTAGCTGGTAAATGGTGAAGTTGCAGCTGGATCCACACTGCAGGCTGTTGTTGCGCCGCAAGAGCAGTTGTGACAGAAATTGAGTATGTATCCTGATGAGATGGTCCAAGCATGGGAAGATGGCATTCACTGTGCTGAACTCTATCTGAAGCTCTTCCAACATGCCCTGCTGAAACACTCTTTCCATGATATGCAACGTTCTCATGTGGTGCAGCTCTGTCTGAATCAACTCTGAGAAACAGAAATACACATGCACGTATATGCGAGCACACACGTACGCACCCACACAAGCAAAAAACCAACACACCTAGTGAAGTACTTATAAACTGTATGCAGTGAAAGGTATTCGATTTTTCTATACATTTAAATGAATTTGAATTGTGTCTAGCTACTGTGAATATCATCTATGGTGTGTTTTAATCTAAATACAGTTTATTTAGGAATATATGGAATACCTGAAATAAGTAGACTATTGCTCAAGAATGAATGATGAACTTCTCACCGTAGATGACATCTTGCCTCTTGATGATGTTTTTACAATGTGTCTGCAAATAACTACTCTCCACAGCCATGCTCCATGAATCAGCCTGAAAGTCCTGGCCCTCCAGCTCTATTTCCTCCAGCACAGAAGTGTAATAAGTGTTTCCTAAACAAGAGGAAACCATCAGCATGAAAAATCAGACTGAAAAGACCCAGAAAGAAAGAATAGTTTGCTACACAAGCATTGTTGGGGAAGGCCACAACATGTATTAAACAGAACCTCGCGTGGATACCAACTAGGTTGGACCAACAAGGGTCAATTTGGTTATTAGCTAATTATATTAATAATTGTCAGAGACAATCATTAAAATTTAGAAATATTTACTATAAATTGTAAAGACGGGGCACCACCCTGTTACCAGGGACCAATAACCAAATTGAAGTTACCTTATCAGTCTCAAATATACTTTGTAAAGGGGTGAATTCGAGCGCTGACCAGTGTACTCCAGCTTACATCACACATAAACACACACAATAATCATAGACAATGATCACAAATACTGCAACAGAATTTATTGATACCAGCAAAATTATTCAACAATAAAATCACCTTAAATCAAATAAATCGTCACAGTTTTTCTATAACTACACTAGCTACTGGCTAACTAACAGACAACATAAACAACACAGTGGGGGTGTTGTTTGTGTGTGTGTGTGTATGTGTGTGTGTGTGTGTGTGTGTATGTGTGTGTGTGTGTGTATGTGTATGTGGCGCTAAGACCACGTGGGTGGTATAAACAGAGGGACCCAAAATGGCCCTGGGTGTCACGGTGACGTCTACACCCGAGCCAAGTGGGAGGCGGAGTAACGTGCTGACGTACTCGCTGACACTAAGAGGGGCGGCGTTACGTGGTGACGTAAATGCCCTGACTAAGATGACGGTGGAGTAGTGTGGTGTGGTGTGCACAAAGGCAGAGAGAGTCCACGTGGTTCCTATGGGTCACGTGTGATGGCGGCGATCTCTCTCTCTCTACCTGAACCCTAGTTATCCAATCACGCTCGGCAGCGCTTACGCTGGAGGAGTGCAATTAGGATAACTAAACACAATACCCAAAACAAACAAGAATAAGGGAAAGAGAGAGTAAAGGAAAGAAAAGAAACACAAGAGCAGTTTGAATCACAATTTACAGGAAAATCAGTAATTTACAGACACGCAATAGTTTCCTTATTACGGCGTAAATTACACAACATACGTCACAGTTGCTCAGACTGTGAGGCAAAACACCTTAAACACCTACACTTTAAACTATTCTCTGCCCAGACATAAGCCTCCTACTTGACGTTGCTCCGATCGGTCGGAGGTTTGAAATTCCCGCTGAGGGGATTGCGGTGCGTCAGGCGAAGTTTTCCGGCGGTCCGTTGTTGCTCGGTTGCCGTGGCGACGTGATGCTCCTCAGGGCAGCGGGGATGCTCACGGATGAGGGACGATGCTCCTTCTTTGTTTCTGAAGAGCTGCTCCGTTCGTCCTCGTGGCTTGTAGGCGATCAGCTGATCAGGCGATCGCGTCGGTGAAAAATCAAAAGAAGAAAAGACGAACAGTCTGTGTGCTCTTCCGGCAAGTTGCAGACTGTAGCCTGGGCTTAGGGAGAGGATGAAGGAATCTGGAGTTTTGTAGTTTGCTCCCTTTTGGCGGCCAAGTCTGGAGAAAGCCTTGTGTGGCTCTCTGCTGCAACTGGGTGACGTGGACAGGACCCCCAATGGAGCTCCAGAGGCTCGACCAATGGTCATGCAGGGTTTTCATTCAAACTCAGGGCTCTGGTTCAGTTTTATTACCCTTTTGGCTCCTCTAGGTCTAGCTTTGAGAGAGATTGCAGGCCTCTCTATTGTTCTCTCTGAACACATGGTTTGAGATCCCAACAGCATCTAGCAACAAATCAAGCCTCATGTGTCATGATTTGTGTTTGGACTTGTTTTTGCACTTGCTGGTATTCTGTTTTGGTTTTCTTTTTTGCTTGCTGTTTTATGCAGGGTGGTTGTGGCTGGATATGGGGCTGGCTGCTCCCGGTGGCAATCAAGGGACACACACCTGTTTTGAGTTACTGACTTGACCTGCTTTATAAGGAGCTGGTGGACGTGTCTTCGACGACTTTACCTAGTTTCTGCTACTTGTTGCTACTGGGATCAGCTCACTGGGATCAGATCATGTCAATAGTGTGCCAGGTCAACACAAAACAAAGTACAAAATAAAAGATAATAGACAACATTAACTTAAGTATAATATTAAAGCTGCAAGCAGCGATGACCGGGCCCGAGCACGTGCGCATGTCTAGGTACACGCTGGACCTTGACATGTTAAAAGATGACTTTTCCAACCACCACCATTAACCTTCATTCCAGTAGAAAACGACGAACACACAGCCAAACTTATGGAGATTTGTCATTGCTAAACTCAGAGAGACTCCTCGAAGTTTGAATGATCACCACGGCCACACTGTTGAGAAGTTGGAAAAGATTTCACCAACTTCTATCCAATTGCGACGTTTCATGCCACGCCTGACGTCCCCAGCGAATTTCGTAGCTTTTCGAGCAAGTTTGGTAAACAATAATAATAATAATAATTACAGCTGCAAGCAGCGATGATCGGGCCCAAGCACGTGCACATGTTGGGGTGTGCGCTGGACCTTGACATGTTGAAAGTGACGTTTCCAACCACCACCATAAACTTTCCTTCCACTAGAAAAAGACAAACACAGAGCCAAAATTATGGAGATTTGTCATTGCTAAAGTCACAGAGAGTCCTTGATGTTTGATGGGTCGCCACGGCCACACCAATTAGAAGTTGGAAAAGATTTCACCAACTTTTACTCCTCCATAGCTGAAGAGTAACCTGACCAAAAGGGAGGTCTTGACCATTAAATTTGAAGGAGGAGTTTGATTATATGCGAGGTGTGGAAACAAACTGCCGTTTCCAACCACCAGCCGGTGGCGCTACGGGGGAGTGTCACTATGACAATATGCACGTGCTCAGGCCGGGTCAAACGTCCACCCTATGAAGTTTAGTGAGGATTGGGTGAGGTGTGGAAGCAAAGTGCTGTTTACAACCACCAGCAGGTGGCGCTATGGGTGGGTGTCACTATGAGAATATGTACATGTTCAGGCCGGGTCAAGTGTCCACCCTTTGACGTTTGGTCAGGATCGGACAATGTTTGCACAAGTTATAAGTGACTTTGTGTTTTGCAGCGAACACCAAGTTTGCGGTGTCACCGTGGCCACACCCTTCAAAAGTTGGAAAAGATTTCACCAACTTTTATTCCCCCGTGGCTGAAGAGTAACCTGACCAAGAGTGAGTCCAAATTTGTAGCAGGTGTTCGATTATATGCGAGCCATGGAAACAAACTGCCGTTTCCAACCACCAGCAGGTGGCGCTATGGGTGAGTGTCACTATGTGCATATGTACGTGTTCAGGCTGGGTCAAGCGTCCACCCTATGACGTTTGGTCAGGATCGGACAACGCTTGCACAAGTTATAAGTGACTTTGTGTTTTGTGGCGAACACTGGCGAGTCGCCCAAGTTTGAGGTGTCCTCACGGCCACACCGCTCGGAAGTTGGAAAAACCTTCACCAATTTTAATCCCCCATGTCTGAAGAGTAACCTGGCCAAGTTTCATGCTGTTAGCATTAAATCTGTAGGAGGAGTTAAATCATATGTGTGGTGTGGAAATAGGCAGAAAAAATGCATCTTCCGCTCAAAATGGTCGACTTCCTGTAGACCTGGCACCATGGTGTCAAGAGGCTTTTTTGTGCGCCTGGGCATGACCAAGACGTGTAGCGAATTTCGTCAGTCTAAGCCAAAATAACCCCAATGCGGAGGCATTTTTGCAATGTCTAGGGGGTGCTACACAGGCATTTTGCGACGCCATTGAAATAAAAATTGCCCAATTGAGCCATTTCATGCCACGCCTGACGTCCCTGGCGAATTTCGTGACTTTTCGAGCAAGTTTGGAAAACAATAATAATAATAATTAAAGCTGCAAGCAGCAATGACCGGGCTCGAGCACGTGCACATGCCGGGGTATGTGTTGGACTTTGACATGTTAAAAGTGACGTTCCAACCTCCACCATTAACCTTCCTTCCAGTAGAAAAAGACAAACACACAGCCAAACTTATGGAGATTTGTCATTGCCAAAGTCACAGAGAGTGCTTGAAATTTGAGGGGTCGCCACGGCCACACCGTTTAGAAGTTTAAAAGATTTCCCAACTTCTGTTCCCCCATGGCTGAAGACTAAGTTGACTAAGATTATATAAGTTGACTAAGTGTGAAGACGTTACCATGAAATGTGTAGGAGGAGTTCGATCACATGGGAGGTGTGGAAACAAAGTGCTGTTTTCAATCACCAGCAGGTGGCCCTTTAGGGGAGTGTCACTATGAGCACATGCAAGTGCTCAGGCCCAGTCAAACGTCCACCCTATGAAGTTTGGTCAGGATCTGGTGCGGTGTGGAAACAAAGTGCCGTTTCCAAACACCAGCAGGTGGCGCTATGGGTGGGTGTCACTATGACAATATGTACGTGTTCAGTTCGGGTCAAGCGTCTACCGTATGACGTTTGGTCAGGATTGGACAATGTTTGCAAAAGTTAGGAGTGACTTTGGGTTTTTTGGTGAACACCCATTTTGAGACAGCAACACAGCCACACCCCTCAGAAGTTGGAAAATCTTTCGCCAACTTTAATCCCCTATGTCTGAAGAGTAACCTGGCCAAGGTTCATGCCATTAGCATTAAACCTATAGGAGGAGTTAAATCATATGCGCGGTCTGGAAATGGGCAGAAATGGCGCCAATTTGCATCTTCCGCTCAAAATGGCCGACTTCCTGTGGACATGGCACCATGGCGTCAAGAGGCTTTTTTGTGTGTCTGGGCATGACAAAGACGTGTAGTGAATTTCGTCAGGCTAAGCCAAAATAACCCCAATGCGGAGGCCTTTTTGCAATGTCTAGGGGGCGCTACAGAGGCATTTTGCGACGCAAATGAAAACCATGGCCCAATTGCACCGTTTTATTCCATGCTTGACATGTCTGGCGAAATTCGTGACTTTTCGAGCAAGTTTGGTGAACAATGTTCCAGCTCGGGCCCTAATAAAGGCAATAACGTTAGAACATTTACAATGATATCTGTGAATATGATGTCAAAGAGTGTAGGTTAGATTAAATCAAATAGGGTTTTATGTGGGCAATAATTACAATAATTTAATCATACTTATAATAACTAATATGATATTAACATAATACTATAATACTAACTAATAGTATAACATTAATAATGAATTTAATATTATACAGCAATAAAAATACTCGGTCTCCCATCTGTGTTAAAGGTAAGCAGTTGGTTTGCACCATGTCTGCATCTTCGGAAAGTTTTATTTAGCAAACAACTTATTCTGAAAACTTGTCAATATACCGTAAATTCCGGACTATAAGCCGCTACTTTTTTCCCACACTTTGAACACTGCGGCTTATAATACGGTGCGGCTAATACATGTTTTTTTCATGGGGCGATACACTCCTTGTGCCATTGTGCATACATTGTGCCACCAGATGTCGCTATAACACCACGCTAAACTAAGAGTTTATTATGGTGAATTGCCTTTTGTCCCTCTTGTCCCTCTTGACACACCGTAGGGGTTGAGACCCCCCGCTCCTCCCCCGCCGGCCGGCCGGCTGGCCATTTTACATAAGTAAACACAGCTGTGGAGGTGCCGGCACTCTCTGCAGCGCTGAGAGCACTTCACAGTCAAACTGATACGTTTGATGAAGCGGTTTACATTTAGTTGTGTCCCATTTCAGGGTTTTACATTCTCTGTCTCTCTGCAGCGCTGAGAGAGAGAGCGAGCGCTCAGCAACTCTTCCAGTGCGACGTCTGTACGTATTTACGGGGCAAACCGCTTAATCCGAAATGTTTGTTTCAACATTCAATATTTCATGTCAAAAGACCTCAAGTCAACAGAGCTCACTTTTTTAAAATAAAATTTAAAATTTGACATTCAAATTTGAGCTAATTTAAAATTTAAAAAATACATTAAAAGCCAGTGAAATTTAGTGAATCTTCTGATACCATCATCGTTGAGGGACTCCACTGACATAGCTCTGGTCCTGAAGCTGAGGGAATCTGTGGACTGGGACAGGATCCTGCGCAACCCCAGAGGAGAGTCATCATTCAGGGTCCTACACACATTAGCAAAATGCAAAGAAGCAGTAATTTGCAGTATGATATAGCATAATGGGGAATCCTGGGTTATGGAGTATAATGTACCGGGGGTCCTCGAGTTACGACGGAGATCCGTTCCTGAGAATGTGTCGTAAGCGAATTTCGACGTAAATCGGACCATACATTCATTGTGCCATTGTGCATACATTGTGCCACCAGATGTCGCTATAACACCACGCTAAAATAAGAG
This sequence comes from Trinectes maculatus, assembly GCA_016785345.1. NCBI lineage: Eukaryota > Metazoa > Chordata > Actinopteri > Pleuronectiformes > Achiridae > Trinectes > Trinectes maculatus. The sequence goes on from JAFBJQ010000784.1 coordinate 201,081, forward strand.
TTTATTATGGTGAATTGCCTTTTGTCCCTCTTGACACACCGTAGGGGTTGAGATCGCGAGTGTAATGAGCATTTTCTTTAGATTTCTGATATCAACCGTGTAGACCCTGTGTTGTGAATAAACCTACGGTTTTGCCACAATCCCAAACCCATCTGTGTCCGTGTGCATCTCCTTACCGGCTGCCGCTGCCGCCCCTCCTCCCCCGCCGGCCGGCCGGCCGGCCATTTCACATAAGTAAACACAGCTGTGGAGGTGCCGGCAGGCTCTGCAGCACGTCTCTCAGCAACTCTCAGCGAGCGCTCAGCAACTCGTTCTCGTGTGAAGTCTGTACGTATTTACGGGGCAAACCGCTTAATCCGAAACAAGGAAGTTCACGGGAGATGTGTCGTAACTACGAAAACGACGTAATTCGCGACCGACGTAACTCGAGGACCCCCTGTATTAATAATGTGCACTTTAACACTGATTTAAAGTTTAACACTATAAACACATTTTGGACAGTAAGAACTATAACAAACAACTAGGCTGACAACATAAAGGGCTGGAAAAGGAATAACATTTTGATTGACCATTACAAGCAGAGCAAACAAACACATTTCCTTAAGGATTGTGCATTTATCGCTAAAAAGTATTGCTTCTATTGCTGAAATAGTGAAAGTCCCACATCTTTTTCTTCCTCCATCGGTGTCACTCCCTGGATGGACGGCGCCCTTAGCACTTGCCTATACTTATGGCACGGGCCAGCCATGCCCAGCGGACTGCTCCATACAAAATGGCTAATTCCAGCATGCTGTCAGGGTTGGAGTAGCTATTCGAAATACGTGCTTTCAATTTGGGCAGGAGTTGTGTGGGTTGGCCACAAACCAGAAAGTCAGAGGTTCAATCCTTCACTCATCTAACAATCAATTAATCAAATTTTATTTGTATAGCCCATATTCACAAATTGCAATTTGCCTCATAGGGCTTTAACAGAGAGTACAGGGTATGACATCCTCTGACCTACACCCTCAACAAGGGTGAGGAAAAACTACAAAAAAAAAAAAAAAAACCCATTTTAACAGGGGAAAAAACACAGAAACCTCCAGGAGAGACTCATGTGAGGGATCCCACTCCCAGGGATGGACAGAAGTGCAATGGATGCCACGTGTACACAACACAAGTCTAGTCCACATGAATACGACATTCAACCCTCAGTTGCTTCAAACATCTTATACAGAGCTTCAAACATCTTATTCACACAACTGCTGTGTGAATATGTGTAATACCTTTGCCTCTTCCAGATTAAGTTAAGCCAAACAAAAAAAACAAAACCATATCCTGTGAATGTTAAAGTTGCTTTGTAGATACAGTCCAGTTGAAACTAACAGTTACTGATAAAAACTCAGAATTATTGAAATTGACCAGCCTGTATGGTGTGAAATATGAGTTGGTGTGGCAAACCTTGTGATTGGATGTGGAGGAAAGGCTAAATGCATCAGGTATTTTGGAGGAGAAAACAATTGGAACTGACAAATTATCAATGCTGAAATAGGAATTTGGCACATGAATTTGAATATGGAATTTCTGTCCTTCTGTGGTTGATGCCTTATGCTTGAATATCATTTCTAAAGAAAACATACACTTAGCTCTGACTTAAGGATAGAATGTATGGTTTCAATTGTATTGTAAGTGCCTGTCAGTAAAATTGAGGCGTACCCTGAAATGTTGTTAGTGGATATACTCTTGGACAAGGAAAGACTGGCGCGACCGCGACGGGACCCCAGAAGGGACTGTCTGAAGCTGTCGGAAGGATAGATGGCTGAAGATGGGCGTTCTCGCATTCCTGGAGCTTTGAAAAAAAAGATGTTGCAGGCAGAGGAATGAGGAATGGACAAAGAGAGAGTGACAAGAAAAAGGGATAAAGAGGAGAACAATCAAAACAACAAGCAGAAAAAGAGGAGTTTGAGGAAAGAGATCTAAAGTGCCAAAAGGAGATATGGATAAGAATTCAACGATGTTCTAACACTGTATGTGCAACTTACCTCTTGCACGCAATGTGACATTCTGTGAGGCTGAGTTAGTCCTCAATATTACTGTCTTCTGCTGCTGTTAATAAAAGAAAAAAAAACAAATTACTTAGCCACTTTTTGAGTGAAAGGAAGGTGGAGCAATGCCTGGAATACACAACTTAGACTGCTGCCACTGCAACCTAGGATGGATAGATGAATGGATGGATGGATATTTTCAAGTGAGCAGTGTAAAATCAAGTCTCATCAGGGCCAAGTTGCAGGTAATTTGGCATACCAAAGATTTAACAATGTTTCTCTCAACTTTCAGCGGGTCCAATCATAAATGTCTTGACAGCTGAATACTTCAAATGATTTGAAGTACATCACAGCACTAAATTATAACTTTTATTCATTGTCGAAACAATTTTGAAACAAAACTAATCTCTTAAAAGAGCAGCAAAATATTGATACATGTCAATAATTAGGCTTTAATTTATGTGAAGACTGTGTCTTACCCTTTGTTTCATTTTGGTGCAGTTTGGCAGAGTATCTCGACAGCGGTTGTGAATAGTGACATTACATGCTGAAAAAAATACACAGAAGCAACCATAAAGAACATGCACATCATATCTCTTTCTTTCTTCTGTTTCTTTTATTGTCTTCATAAGTTAGGATTATGTCCAAAGAAGACAACAAATATTTACAACTTGAGTACTTTCTGTAGTAACTTACTAGGGCAGCTGAGTGCCTCCTTTGCAGTGATACTCTTACTGCATGCTGTGCAAAGTGTAGTTCCTGACACTGTCAATGATGTGAAGAGGTGACCATTGCTGTAACGAGCTTGCCTTTCCCTTGCTACCTTCTCTTGCTCCCTCATGCGTTCTCTTTCTTTATTCTGGAAATAAGACACAAAATGTGAAAATTACATCTTGTATATTTAAATGTCACGAGCAACATCGGATGGAGCCTAACTTTGTGAGCACACCCCTCTATATGTTGCAGTTGTAACACCAGAAGACTCTACTGTAATAGTATAATTAGTGTGAATGATGAAAGCATTCACACTATTGTTAACCTGTTTATTTATTATAATCATTGTTATTATTATTATTAGTGTGAATGCTAAAAATATCATTCACACTATTGTTATCCTGTTTTTTTTTATTAGTGTAAGTGCTGAAAGCATTCATACTATTGTTATCCTGTTTATTAGTGTGGATGCTGAAAGCACCCACACGATTGTTATCCTGGGCCCTGTTTCAGGAAGCAGGTTTAGTGAAAACTCTGAGTTAGTTGACTCAGCGTCAGCGGAAACTCTGGGTTTTCGGTTTCACTTAGCCGGTTCAGCTGGACTCTGAGTCAGTTACCGCGGCAACATACTCTGTAAACCTAACCTGCTCGCTGGCAGGTTTTATCCAACTAACCCTGAGTTTGTCCTCTTTGTCTGAGCCTGTGTGTGGACAGAAAGGCGTGGCACACATGACGTGTGCTTTTTTGGAAGACACGTCATGACACATTGATATCGAAGCACAAATACTGCGCTGGAATCTCCGTTGTGAGAAAATCATCAGACCCCGATTAGACGTTTTATCATTTCAACATGAATATTTATATGAACGTTACCGTTTTCAGCACCATCAATCATTTATCTCAGCAACATTCTCAGCCCTCACGTCAGCACATGCTTTGTGTCGCACTTAGTCTTTTTGAAACTTGCAACACAAACTGAAGCACAAACATTTATTAGAGTTTAAACGTATCAGCTTCGTTACTGCGACGCAGCGCAAACGCAACGCACGCGTATCTGGTGGGATGTTGGGGTTACGGTGTGTGTGTGGGGGGGGTCAAAGAGGGAGATGCAGCTTTAAGCAGC
>JAFBJQ010000784.1:205777-217121 GCA_016785345.1 Trinectes maculatus
TTATTATTATTATTATTATTATTATTGTTATCCTGTTTATTTGTTTATTTATTATTATTATTATCACATCTTAATCTTCCGCTGTTTTTTGGACACCAATTTCTTTAATCTTTAGTTCAGTTTTTGTCTGATTTGTACAGTTCATACATCAAAAAATCCATCAAAAAACATTTTTTTCTACAATATTTCTGCCCATTATAAATACATGGAAGTTAAGTTTCGCTCTCATATTTTCTACCACTAGATGGTAGCATTGGAGCATTACAGAGAAACTGATCCTCACTTGTGTGTCATTCAAATACCTTCAAATACTTAATTCAAATGCTAAACAAAAATGTCAGCTGCTACAAAAGGAACAGTTTGTTTCAATTACAGTTATAAATTTCAATTACAGTTGTAAATCTACTACTAATGCAGTACATTACATTACTACATTAGTCGTAGATTTTTCCAGCAACAACCTCTGTTCATACAACCTCTGTAATGGTGAGCATGCTTATTAAGTACACTGTTTAAAATGAAGTAATCAAGTAATAATTGATAATAAGATGCTGATGCTTAATCTGTTGATTATAACAATGTAGCTAGCTTGCGCTAGCTCGCGCTAGCATTAGGGACGTCTCTGCTATAGTTTGCACTGTAATTCACCACTCTGTTGTTTATAAAAATGTAGCTAGTTTGCGCTAGCTCGCGTTAGCATTAAGGACATCTCTTATACAGTTTGCACTGTAATTTAACATTCTGTTGATGGTAATAACTTAGCTAGCCGGCGCTAGCTCACGTTAGCATTAGCAATGCCTGTGACACATTTTACACTGTAATGTATAATTCTCCTGATTATAATAACATAGCTAACTTGTGCTAGCTCGAGCTAACATTGGGGGCATCTGTGACGCAATTTCCATGGTTATTTATCATTCTGCTGATTAGACGAACTTAGCTAGCTTGCGGTAGCATTAGTATGCTACCAGAGGATGCTACTGTGTCCAACACAGATAAGACCTGCTACTGCCACCTGCAGTAGTGGAAGACATATAACAACCCACAGTCATACAGTGACACAGCAGACCTTCAGCTGTCTCTTGCTCATGTTTACTATTTGTTCAGCAGAGTGTCGCTGCATTTTCAGCACAGCTTTCAGCATTTACACACATTTCCTTCAGGAAATGCATTTTTTCTAGTTAGTGTGAATGCTGAATTGTTATCCTGTTTATTTATTAGTGTGAATGCTGAAAGCATTCATTATTATATCTTAAACTTCCGCTGGTTTTTGGACATCAATAACTACCACAGTTTTTGTCTGATTTGTACAATTTATACATTAAAAATGCTATTACTTTATTGACACTCCAACTTCAAGTACTTTTTACAGAAAACATCATTTTACACAATATTTCTACCCACTGAAATACATTGGAGTCGTTTCATATTTTCTACCACTAGATGGTAGCATTGGCTCATTACAGAGAAACTGATCCACACTTGTCTGCAATTGTGCCTTCACAAGTTGATGGAGATACTGTATTCAAATGTTAAACAAGCCACTATAATTTCACCTGTTACAGGTAGGAACAATTTGTCTCTATTACAGTTGTAAACAATTTGTAGTAGATTATACTACCATATTAGTAGTAGATTTTTACAGCAACAACCTCTGTTTATAATACCTCTGTAATGGTGCACATGCTTATTATGCACATTATTTGTGTTACAGATGACACTGTAATTTATAGTTAATAATTCATTAATCAAGTAATGATTGATTATATGATGCTGATGCTTGTCTATAGCATGTGAGCTCGAGCCAGCATTCGGGACATCTCTGCTATAGTTTCTATCGTTTGCTATTGTTTGCACTGTAATTTATCATTCTGTTGATTATGATAAATTACAACTTAGTTAGCTTGGCGCTAGCTTGCGGTAGCATTAGGGACATCTCTGCTATAGTGTGGATTGTAACTCATCGTTCTGTTGTTTATAACAATGTAGCTAGCTTGCGCTAGCTTGTGTTAGCATTAGGGACGTCTCTGTTATAGTTTGCACTGTAATTCATCATTCTGTTGTTTATAACAACGTAGCTAGCTCGCGTTAGCTCACGCTAGCATTATGGACATCTCTGATACAGTTTGCACTGTAATTTATCATTCTGTTTATTATAACAACTTAGCTAACTTGCGGTAGCTCGTACTAGCATTAGGGACGTCTCTGCTATAGCTTGCACTGTAATCCATGATTATGTTTTTATAACAACGTAACAAGCTTGCTCTAGCTCGCGGTAGCATTGGGGACATCTCTGCTACAGTTTGCACTGTAACTCATCGTTCTGTTGTTTATAACAACTTAGCTAACTTGCGCTAGCTCGCACTAGCATTAGGGATATCTCTGCTATAGCTTGCACGGTGATTCATCATTCTGTTGTTTATAACATCGTAGCTAGCTTGCGCTAGCTCGCGCTAGCATTAGGGACGTCTCTGCTATAGTTTGCACTGTAATTCATCATTCTGTTGTTTATAACAGCGTAGCTAGCTTGCGCTAGCTCGCGTTAGCATTAGGGACATGTCTTATACAGTTTGCATTGTAATTTAACATTCTGTTGATGGTAATAACTTAGCTAATCCCCGCTAGCTCGCGTTAGCATCAGCAATGCCTGTGACACATCTTACACTGTAATGTATACAGGGGGTCCTCGAGTTACGACGGAGATCCGTTCCTGAGAATGTGTCGCAACCGAATTTCGACGCAAGTCGGAACATACATTCATTGTGCCATTGTGCATACATTGTGCCGCTAGATGTCGCTATAACACCACCCTACAATATGAGTTTACTATGGTGATTTGCTTTTTGTTACTGTAGGGGTTGATATCACGAGTGTAATGAGCATTTCCTTTAGATTTCTGATATCAACCTTGTAGACCCTGTGTTGTGAATAAACCTACAGTATTGCCACGATCCCGAACGCATCTGTGTCCGTGTGCATCTCTAGCTCATGCTTGCATTATGCACATCTCTGATACAGTTTGCACTGTAATTTATCATTCTATTGATTATAACAACTTAGCTAGCTTGCACTATCTTGTGCTAGCATTAGGGGCGTCTCTGCTATAGTTGGCACTGTAATTTATCATTCTGTTGTTTATAACAATTTAGCTAGTTTGCAATAGCTCCGCTAGCATTAGGGTCATCTCTTATATAGAGAAGACCCTCTGCTGCCACCTGCAGTAGTGGAAGACATATAACAACCCACAGTAATACAGTGACATAGCAGACCTTCAGCTGTTTTTAGCTCATGTTTACTATTTGTTCAGCAGAGTTTCGCTGCATTTTCAGCACAGCTTTCAGCATTAACATGCATTTCCTTCAGGAAATGCACTTTTTCTAGTTGATGTGAGCTATTTTGTTAAAAAAAAACAACAACATTTAAATGGAGTATTCAGTCCTGCCCTGAGTTGGGTATTGACAGTGTTGTGATAATAAGACAAGCTGCTGATGTTTGATAATTGTAATACTTGCATCCTTGGTAACAGTGCAAATGACCACACTTGTTGACCACATATTTTTTACAAATGAGAAAGTTAGAATATCAGTTAAAACTGACACTGACCCTCAATAAAACATTTAAGATTCAAAACCTCAACCCCTTTTACAGAAGTTAAAGCCTGGCAGACCTTTTAACTGTCAATTTGTCAAGGTAATCTGATGAGAATTCACCCCATGCTTCCTGGAGCATCTCCCACAAAAATGACTGGTGTGAAGATGTTGAAAGGATCTCCGCTGACACCGTCTTCTCTTTTATAAAATGTTTATTATAAAGAAGCACAGCATCAAACCGAGCACTACAGTCTGCCTGGGAGGATTCAAAGCCAATGTGAATCTCTCCTAAAGCAGCTCTTACTGTCCACTTATATATTTTGGTTGTTGTCATGATGCATGGTTTGTATCATACCCCCTGTCTCAAGACATTCCTTAAACAAAAAGAGGATGTGAGGGGGGAAAAGGGAAAGGAAGAGATCACACAGGTCCTGTCAGACCCATGGTGCTGGGACCACTTTCCTTACTAAGTAGTAAGTAGTGTCCAACAGTGGCAGCATTTCTCAAAAAAGAATCGTAGATGATCACAGTTTGTTCCTCAGCGGATGTGGAGACAATTTGTTTCAGGCCTCTCAAGTTTTGAAAACAGGCAAAAGTGGCACCCCTTCCCCCTTTGGGGGAGGTGGGTTGGACAGGAATGGGGGTCTTTCATTAATAATATTAATATTAGTGTTGTTGTTATCAGACTTGCAGAAGAAAGGATGGCACTGACAATTCAACCAAACACAAAGTCTTTCAATTTCCGTGTATTGAATAAGTGTGTATGTGTGTGAACAATTCTGGGATAACAATGCTTTTTTCATTGCTTGTTGTGTGATCAACAGATACAACATTGCTTCTGATTGACTATTGTGTAGCCCGCCCCTTTCCTTTTTTTTGATTGATTGGTAAGTGTCTGGCTTGACTCATGGGAGACGTGCCTGTTTCCTGCCGTTTCCATAGCTATAGCAGTGCGCCAATTAATATTATATTTTTTTTTTTCAGCTTGAGAAATACGTGGCGGGAGTGTGTGACAAAAGACAGAAAAGTGACTGTCACGCTGAATGCGTAAGAGTTGAGAGCCCTGAGACTTGAGAGCCATGAAACGTGAATCGGGTTGGGTAGGCTTAGCTTTAGCACTATGCCTTCTTTGAACAGTCACCTAGCTGCCTGAGTTCCCGGCTGCACGGGAGCTGCTGGGGGACTGCTAGTGGGGGCTAAGCTAGGTGGCTCTGTACTGGCTATGGGTCCCTGACTAGCTACAGCTAACTTTGGATCTAAGGTGCGGAGCCAGGCTTCTAACTCACTAAGCCTCGCCTCCATTGCTGCCACTAAGCTACAGTTATTACACTAAAGGAGGCAGTGGAAACTGTATCAGAGATGTGCATAATGCAAGCATGAGCTAGAGATGCACACGGACACAGATGCGTTCGGGATCGTGGCAATACCGTAGGTTTATTCACAACACAGGGTCTACACGGTTGATATCAGAAATCTAAAGGAAATTCTCATGCCACTTGTGATCTCAACCCCTACGGTGTGTCAAGAGGGACAAAAAAGGCAATTCACTATAATAAACTCTTATTTTAGCGTGGTGTTATAGCGACATCTGGTGGCACAATGTATGCACAATGGCACAATGAATGTATGTTCCGACTTACGTTGAAATTCGGTTACGACACATTATCAGGAACGGATCTCCGTCGTAACTCGAGGACCGCCTGTAGTCAGAAGATACTAAAGGGTGGGCAGTGTTTATGTATTAACATTAATGTTAGTGGATTGGCGAAAGATGAAAGAGTAAGATTTAATTGGAGAACTACTTCAGAAACAAGAGACAAGCACCAGCAACGAAAAGACAACCAGCAACGGTGAAACAGAAGTGACCCAATACGCTTTCCATTCGTTGGAGGTCATTTGTCTGCACTATCTCTGAATTACGTACAACATGTATGTAATTCACTAAGTTGCTCTCTTCAAAAAGAGAAATAAGTCAACTCCACTTTCACAACTCATGCACTCCATCACCTCCTGTTTGGACTACTGCAATGGTGTCCTGTTTGGACGGGCTCCAGTACATCCAGAACCCAGCTGTCAGGGTCCTCACTTGCAGCAGGCCCTGGCAGCACCCTAATTCATCTCCACTGGCTCCCGGTCAGGTTCCATATAAAATACAAAATCCTACTACCTCACTTACAAGTCCCTCCTTGGCCTGGCCTCCTAGTACCTGTCTGACCTCCTCCATCTCCACACCTCATCCCGGACTTTTGCTGCACCCACCCTCTGGAACTCTCTCCCCTCTGACACTTACAAAACCACCCTCAAAACCTATCTGTTCAACAGTAATCCCCTTCAACCTGTCTATTATATTATCTGTGGTATTATATTATATGTGGTATCTTGTGTTCTGCTTGTTTGTTTGTTTGTTGGTCTGTGAAAATGTTTTTTCTGTCAAGAAACCTTGGGTCGAGCCACAAAGCTTTCCACAAAACTTGAAGATCATGCTGGTGACATATCACACAGCTAGAAACAGAAATTAAAGAAGTTCTCAGTTGCTTCTACTTTGGTAAGTTAACATATATTAACTCTGTTAACTTTTCTGCTACTCTTCTACCAGTAGTTTCTTTTGCATTGGTCAGCATCACACAAGCACATCTCTTTCTCACACATGACATGACCACACAGGTGCTTCATTACCAGTCAAGCGCAGCTAGTGGACACCGTTGACCATACTAAGCTCTGACTATTTCTTGTCGAGTTAAACAGGCAAAATAGAAACAGTATACATTACAATAATGAACATTTTAATATGCATTTTTATTACATTGTTTAAAAAACATCTACCTTTGTAGCCAGTGATATGCAAATTCCACACACAGCTGCCTGCCTCCCATTCACAGATATTTGCAGCTATCCTTAAAAACTCAATAATTCTCAGCAGCTTGCTTTCGCTTCTCTCTCCCAGCTGTCTCTCACCTTTCTCTATTTGAACAGATTGAGAGGTAGTTCACTGACCATTGCAATTGCCATTTTACCTCTTGCAGCCTCTGGTCTGCCAGAGCCCTTCCAAAACCAAACACCAAACAAGGGGGTGAGCGCCTAAGAAAGCTTGTTTTGGCCCACTTCCTGGACACTCTCCTATTTTTGTGGCATAGTTGTTTATGTACAGAGGTTAAAGCAACATAATGTAGTTTTTCAGCCTTTAAATTATATTTTCAAGATCATTCTGACCATTCAGACAGAGAGAGGAGAGGTGACAGGCTGGCTCAAACTCCTTTGTGAGGACGCTACACTATGATTGGGCCAGTCCCGTGTCAGTGGAGAAAATAACCTATGACATGCTGCCTCAGGATGAAAGTCTGGAATCCTACATAGTGGGGCTTTAATACTTTAATAATAATGCAACCTCATCTTGGATTATTACAACAATTTCCAGATGAGAGTGACCTCTGGGTTCATTACATCTGAGTGGCATAGACTTGAGAGGGGAATTATTACCGGATGCACCATGTCGGTAACCCTTTTCACCTTGCCATGAACATGGTGGTGAAAACCGCGGAGGTGGAGTGTCGCGGGCCACTGACCAAGTCTAGTCGAGTGCGGCAGCCACCTATCAGAGCTTACATCGATGACCTGACCGTGACGACATCATCAGTACCTGGTAGAAAGTGGATGTTACAAGGGATTGAGAGGGATTCAAACCAGCTAAGTCAAGGCCCTGAAGTTCCGCTTCAAGATTTCTGAGACCACCATTCCAACACAGTCGGAAAAGCCAATCAAGAGCTTGGGTAAAATGTTTGACTGCAGTTTTAAGGACACAGCAACCATCCATAGCACCTGTGGTGATCTACGAGTTTGGCTCACCAAGGCTGACAAATCTGGGTTGCCTAGCATGCTGGTAGATCCACCATGCCATTCTTCCCAGGGTTTTGTGACCACTACTACTGTATGATGTCAACAGTGGAAGCTCTGGAGAAGATCAGAAGGTAGCTTGGCTTGCCGGGGAGCCTGAGCAGCTCGGCCCTGTATGGGTCCACTTGTGGCAGGCTGATAGCTACCACATCGGTTTACTGGTCCAGGCTGTATATGACACTTTGCCAAGCTCAGCAAACCTTCACACTTGGGGTAAGAGTGAGTGAATGCCCCCAGTGTACTGGAAGAGGATCCCTTCAATACCTCCACAGCAGTTGCCCCAAGACCCTGGCTGATGGTCGCTACCGCTGACGCCATGACCAGGTGCTTAAGACGTCAGCCATTCTCCCTTGCAGAAACCACCCCAGGAAGAATTCCATTCCCTTTCCTAAAGGCTAAAGAGAAGCCCCTTTCCCTCCCACAAACAAATGCAGGTTGGCTGTCCACAGCCTCAGATTGGCAGCTGAAAGTGGACCTTGGAAAACAGTTAAAGGTCCCTAAACACATCACCTGCGCCCAGACTTGCTTATCTTCTCACCACCAAGCAGGTGATAATGTGGGAGCTAACTGTGCCGTGGGAAGAACACATGGATGAGGCACATGAGAGGAGTCGGGCAAAGTACTAAGACCTGCTTTAGGAGTGTAGAAGCAAGGGCTGGCGGGCTCACTGTGAACCAATCGAAGTGGGTTGCTGAGGGTTTGCTCGCTGCTCACTCTGCAAAATGAGGGGAGCCATATGTTGAATCACTAAAGCTGCAGAAAAAGCCACACGATGACTTTGGATAAAGAGGGTGAGCCAGGGGATTAGTGCTGCTGGGATGCAATCCGGACTTGATCAACCCTGGATGGGTAACCTGCATGTGAGAGGGTCTGATATTGAAAGACCCGAAACCCGCGATGGTCCCAGGACCATCACTGTTGATGCATCCCACCGCATCCTAGAGATAAATTCCTGTTTTGAAGCAGGTAAGAGCAACAGGTGAATGTAATCATGATTTGGTAAAACAGCAGCATCTTCATCCTTTAGGATTTAAGATGGCCAGAAATCACCTGTGTGCTGGGGTTTGGCCCAAAACCAGACCAAATATTTTAGAAAGTTTGTTTTAGAGGAGCAGGGGAGTTTTGACCACCAGATAGAATTGTTACTCTGACACGCATTCAATAATAACAGTTTTGATCATATTCATATTTCCACTCTCTTTCTTTTTCTGTCTCTATGTATAGTAGTATGGATTTAGTTTTGTTTGCAATTAGTAATACTTTTTAATTACACTGGACAACAAAGATTTTGCAACTGAAGAAAATCCACCTGTTCTTGACTAAATCAGGTACGTTGACTATGAATCTGAATTCAGAATTTGTCCAGCACGTCAAGAGTTAATGTTATATGCTTGGTCAGTTTTTTCTAACCAAACATGCAATGTGTGATGCTGGTTATAGATTGATGGTCAGAGGGTTAATTAGTATGTTCTGTATGTTCTATATGGTAAAATATAGTATTTAAAATATTATATATATATATATATATATTGTAGTATTTGATATGGTATATAAAAAATAACATTTATTTGAATACAAACAGGCTGTGTCTGTAACTCAAAATCCTGATCTGCAGGGCAAATTCTGAATTCTGAAATCAGCATGCCTGACTTAATATATATTTGATGGAATTGTTTCAGTAGCAAATAAAAAGTATTTTTTTGAGGATTGTTATTACGGTAAGTCCATCTTGCATCTGCAGTTACAAAGACGTTGTAAGATTTCAGTAGCCTCCATGTAGCATCCATCACTTTAACAGACTAACTGTAATTATATGAAATCTAACTGACACAAGCAGAGATCAGTTCCAAGCAATCAAAAAAAAAATTACTACAAGGGGATAACATTACACGATTATGTTCTATTTAAATGACACAGTGTGAGTTCATGTGTATAATATATATTTTTATGTTTTTGTTATTATGTATCACTGTGTTAATATGAATTTATTTTATTTTAACTGTATTGATAAATGACACATTTTAGTTTGTGCTACACTGGCTAAGAAAAAAAAAAATCAATAATGAATCAGTCAGAACATTTGTGGTAGCCCAGGCTAGGTGTATGTCACAGGATTACATACTCAGTCATGTAGCAGACAAGTGGCCTTGATAGAAATGATTATGAACATCGGGTTCATTGTACGTGTTTGTTCTAATGTGACCAGAAAGTTGAAGAAAATCTCTGAGACATATGTTAAGACAAGTGATTGTGTAAAGTGTGAGCACTGGTTCTTTTCACAAGCAAAAACTGTTGAGCCAAGAATCTTTGTAAGAGTGAACTTAATCAGCTTAGCAAACAACTCATATTCTCTTACATTACTCAACAAGTCCTCAAGCAAACTAATACTAAAGCATATTTTGCAACGTCCAAGGCCTGTGATTTCATTTCCTACTGAGGCTGTTCCAGGGTGACCAGTCTGACCAAAGTGTTACTTAACGTTGCCTTTAACTTCTCTAACTGTTGCCCCTTTTGTTGTTGCACAACAATTCCTTTCACTTGACTGATAAGGAAACGACTTCATCTGTGCAACAATAAACTGTTCTCAACAATAATACTGTTAGTGGTTTCACAATGACTCCTCTTGCTCACTGGATTCTGTCTTTTACTGTTTATTTGGACAATTTCAACTGCACTATGTTGTGTCAGATGAAATGATTTCAGCATGGTTAGTAGTATAATTTTAATACTTTCATTCATCAATCACAAATTACATTGTCAGCTGTGATTATTTTCACCTACATACAATTTACATTAGCTATTTGCTTTTTGTTAGATTGCCACATAAAAGAGATTGACACATTTAAGGAAGTGGCTTGCAGTGAGGTTTGCTTTGTGACCTCACCTTCTTCAGTAAAAATGTTTGTATTGATTTAAATAAATAAACATAGTGGTAATATTCCACAGAAGCTCAGGGTAGAAGTCGAGATAGAATGGAGATGGTGTTAGCTGATGGCTCACATAAACTCAGCAAAATATGTAATCAACTGATGAGAGTAAATTTACTTATTTATTCATTTATTTATTTTTAAAGGGACAACAACATTATCACTGAAATCAGAAATTTCACACACACTCATGCACATAGACACCACTCACCCACTCTTCCATTTCTATGGCAACAGTTGCTATACTTAAATATCCAGTGAGAAAGCACACTCTGTCCATGCAAGCACATAAAAATCACACAAAAATCCTGCTATAAGAATCAGGCTTTGTGTCACATGAACAGGAGAAAGGCTTTAGTCAGCTAGAGACAGAAGCAGAAAATTGCCCAGTCATGTAGAGTGTAGGAAGTGACAAAAAGGAGACTGAAAATAAAAAAACAGGAACATAGTACAACTTTGCTCAAGTATGGACATCTCTGTAACAACAATATGTAATCAGAAACTTTGTAATCTTTGTACTCTTATCAAAGATGTCACATCATAAACAGAGGGATGATTCTCACCCGCATGTTGATCTCCTTCATCCTCTCTTGACGCAGTTTTGAAAGATTGGTAACTCTGGACATTATGACAGCTCTTATTTTCTCACAATGACAGATTCCAGTTATCAGCAAATCAAAATATGTAGTATCCCATACAACATTTGAACACTTCTCTGTCGATTCCTTTTTTTTTCTGAAGGAGAAAAAAATAAAATCGTCCCTCACTTGCCAACTGCAATGTGCCTCTGCTTCTGGTGAAGAGGCTGATCCTGTGAGAAATCGGACTTCTGAATCATCACCGCCCCCACACCACACACACACACACACACACACACACACACGCACACACACACACACACACACACACACACACACACACACACACACACACACA
>JAFBJQ010000785.1:12966-29420 GCA_016785345.1 Trinectes maculatus
GTGGACCTGACCCCTTTGGCACCAGCACGCAGGAATTGAGTGCGTGGTCGGCCCCACCGCAGTACAGGCATAGATGGTTGGTTCTCCTCCTCTGTTTCTCCGCCAGGGACAGCCGGGTTCTGCCCACCTGCATGGGCTCAGGATCCGGCAGAGGAGGCGGCACAGCAGGAGCCGGGACGGGAGCCGGCGTGGCATCCGCTGGGCTCCGGGTCCCTGACTTAGCCCTAGCCTGAACAAAACGCTCGTGGCGCCGCTCACGCAGACGATGGTCAAGACGGATTGCTAGGGAAATTAATTCATCTAAAGAATTAGAGCTGATAATGTGCTTCTGTGTTTCTTCCTCTGCTGTGTGACCGCTGGTAAATTAATATTGTATCTAAATCACACAACTGTATGGTATCTAAACAGGCCAAACTGTGTACGCGTGGCATGATCAGCTCACAGTACATGTACATGACTGTGAGTAACTGTGCTGTTTGTGTCATGATTCATTTTCACTCAAACTTCAATATATCATATTATAATCAGTTTCAGACGCTAATGCAAAAATGATTCGTTACAAATTGCAAACAAATGAGGCTGCACAGTATCTCTGTACAGTATCTCATTATGACTAGGAAGAGACAAAAGAAATAACTGCGTGCATGAACATCACAAAACCACAAACATTCCCACTGAGCTTCACAGTCTAATCTTGGCAGGCGTGTTTGTTATATGTGAGTTTAAGTGCTAACAGAAACCAAACTATAAAATGACTGTTAATGTGCGAGACTTAAACTGCATGTGCACAAACACTCGTCGGCTATGTGCTTATGTACTCACCATATAAAATCTGATCATATTAGGATGGCAACACTTAAGCCATTGAGTTTTGATAGACTTTGTTGGTGCTTGATGTCTCAGGATACATTTATGGTGTAGATACCTGTTGTATACATACAGTATATACAGGGGGTCCTCGAGTTACGACGGACATCCGTTCCTGAGAATGTGTCGTAACCGAATTTTGACGCAAGTCGGAACATACATTCATTGTGCCATTGTGCATACATTGTGCCACTAGATGTCGCTATAACACCACGCTAAAATAAGAGTTTATTATGGTGAATTGTCTTTTTTGTCCCTCTTGACACTCCGTAGGGGTTGAGATCACGAGTGTAATGAGCATTTCCTTTAGATTTCTGTTATCAACCGTGTAGACCAGGGGTGTCAAACGTACGGCCCGCGGGCCGGAACCGGCCCGCCAGGGGGTCCAGTCCGGCCCTTGGGTTAATCTGCAATATGAAAAAATACATAAAAAATCATGAACTACATTTTAAAAAAATAAATTTGCAGTTCCTATGTTGTCTGCTTGGGGCGCACTGTTTTAGTCAGGGCAGACAACATGACACAACACTGCCACTGAACTAACAGCAGATGTACTGACATAGAAGATACAATAAGTATCTTAGAAGATACAATAAGTCCTATGGGTTTACTGGTCTGGCCCCCTTATGATCAGATTAGGCCGTATGCGGCCCCCAGACCAAAATGAGTTTGACACCCCTGATCTACACCAAAAATTCTAGAGTTTGTCAGAGGCCCGACTGACTCAGCAAATATTTTCAGGTATTAAAAGTAATCCTTCACTTTTACAAGTCTGAGTTTTTTGGTATCTTTAAAATGCTTATCACCAGGAGCTTAATGACACTACAGATTCCTCGCTAAGAAATCACTTTATAATACTTGTTGGGATCAAACACCATGTGAGACACAAGGGACATGAAACCATGATCTAATCATGGTTAACCGATCACAAAGGTAAAACCTCATGATCTAATCATGAGGACAGAACATGTGACCAAGAACAAAGAAAGCAGGCCCAGCACCCCAAAATCCAGTCTGAACCGGATTTTCGGACGGCAAAGCCAAACCAGGACCCCACCCCTGATTTACAGTAGGGTGGCGACCATGAGCCCAGGGGCAAAACCCAGAATGACCATTGGCCAAAGGCCAGCGGTCCCGCCAGGGGTGCTGATGACATCACTCAGGTGATAAAAGCGCCCTGCACCCGACATACCTGGCTTCTTCCCCGGGACCAGTTGCAGCAGAGAGCCACACACGGCTTCCTCCAGACTTGGCCGCCAAAAGGGAGCAAACTGCAAAACTCTGGATTCCTTCATCCTCTCCCTAAGCCCAGGCCACAGTCTGCAACTCGCCGGAGGAGCACACAGACTGTTCGTCTTTTCTCCTTTTGATATTTTTTTTAACCTACGCGATCGCCTGATCAGCTGATCGCCTACAAGCCACGAGGACAAACGGAGCGGCTCTTCAGAACCAAAGAAGGA
Organism: Trinectes maculatus; assembly: GCA_016785345.1. Classification (NCBI taxonomy): domain Eukaryota; kingdom Metazoa; phylum Chordata; class Actinopteri; order Pleuronectiformes; family Achiridae; genus Trinectes; species Trinectes maculatus. The sequence continues at coordinate 15,294 of JAFBJQ010000785.1, forward strand.
GCACCGTCCCTCATCCGTGAGCATCCCGGCTGCCCCGAGGAGCATCACGTCACCGCGGCAACCGAGCAACAACAGACCGCCGGAAAACTTCGCCTGACGCACCGCAATCCCCTCAGCGGGAATTTCAAACCTCCAACGGATCGGAGCAACGCCAAGTAAGAGGCTTATGTCTGGGCAGAGAATAGTTTAAAGCGTTGATGTTAAAGTGTGTTGCCTCCCAGTCTAAGCAACTGTGACGTATGTTGTGTAATTTACACCGTAATAATGGAACTATTGTCGTGTCTTCAATTTGGTTATTGGTTCCTGGTAACAGGGTGGTGCCCCGTCTTTACTATTTATAGTAAATATTTCTAAATTTTAATGATTGTCTCTGACAATTATTAATATAATTAGCTAATAACCAAATTGACCCTCCTTGGTCCAACCTAGTTGGTATCCATGCGAGGTTCTGTTTAATATCTGTTGTGGCAATCCCTAACATACTGATGTACATTTTTTTAGCTCTTGTCCTCTTTCTGACTTTCATGGCCTTGGAAAGGACAATTGCTATCCCATGTTGGGAAGGAGCAGATTAACTGTGCCCTCCACTAATTAAATGGCCCCTCCACACCCAAATCAATCAATCAATCAATCAATCAATCAATCAATCAATCAATCAATCAATCAATCAAATTTTATTTGTACAGTCCATATTCACAAATTGCAATTTGCCTTATAGGGCTTTAACAAAGCATACAGGGTATGACATCCTCTGACCTATACCCTCAACAAGGGTGAGGTAAAACTGCCAAAAAACCCTTTTAACAGGGGATAAATACATAGAAACCTCCAGGGGAGACTCATGGGTGGGCTCCCACTCCCAGGGATGGACAGAAGTGCAATGGATGCCACGTGTACACAACACATGAACAAAATGACTTAGAGAGAGAGAAAGAGAGCTCAGGCACTGTATGACTGGTTGTTAGCGTACGGTAATTAGACAAGTAGATTAATAAAATATAATGGTTGTAATGGTGCGTTGAGTAAAGTGCTGAATCTGGGTTTTGCCGCTCCGGAGCATCTTCCACAATCAGCTGCCACCACAGCCACCATAGTCGAGCCTTCAGCTTGATAATTGAAGGCTCTGGCTCCTAGTCTGCTCCTATGGATTTTTGGAATTGTAAGTAAACCTGCATTCTGAGAGAGGAGTGCTCTAGTAGGATGATATGGGATTATTTAATTTTGTAGGTATGTTGGTGCCATACCATTTAGAGCTTTGTATGTAAGTAGAATGATTTTGAATTCAATTCTAAATTTCACAGGGAGCCAGAGGTAATTTATTAATTCAAAAAGTTCCAAAGCTCCTGAGTCACAGACAGCAAGTAAATGCAATAAGCATCAGCAAGTAAAATGCTGTAAGCATAAGTAAAAGGCAATAAGCATACTGTATAGAGCTTTCAAAAAATACAAAATACACAAAAGGTAAAGGTAATAAAACAGAGTGTGTTGCTCAGCTCCAAAGAGTATTATGTTCATGAGTTTTTGTCAGCAGAAAAGAGTGACTGTATAAGCCCTATACACTTCGGAATGCTACATAATTATCTACATGCACAGGCAAAAAAACCCAAACAATTTACAATCCTAAACTAAAATCTCCTCCTAAGAGGGACAAGATAATATATGAATAACTAAACTATTCTACAAGGCTATGAAATTTATAAAGGCTTAAAGCCAACAAAAAAATCACTCTAACGAGCTTACAATCTGAAACTTACTACACTGGTGGACTCAACAAAGGGACAAGACACACTAGCACAGGACAAAGGGGAGACGCAGACTAAAAGCACACAAGGAGGTAATGGGGAACAGGTGAAAACAATCAGGATCAGGGAAGACAGTGGCTGTGTCCGAAATCGCCCCCTAACCCCTATATAGTGCACTATATAGTGAGCACGCCATTTTGTAGTGGTGTCCGAAACCTTAGGGATCATAGCATGTCCACTATATAGTGCACTCAATGTATCCCACAATTCACCGCGAAATGTAGTGTACATCCGATGGTCACTAACCGGACCAAGATATCCCATCATGCATTGCCAGAAATTCTCTGGGCTGCGCGTAAGTGAAAATAGCGGACGGACGGGAGGGAAATATACATAAATATTATAAAATATAACAAAATACGACAATAAAAAGTACAGGAAAGTAATCAAAAGCCTCTAATTTAATAAAAATGCAGTGGTAAACAAACAAGTATTTTGTGAGACGACAATAATGTGGTACGTTTTAATTGTGCGACAGCGATGACGTAATTACCGGCGCCGAGAGTAGTGTCCGAAAGTGTCCGAAAGATTTTTCTGTTGAGCTCACTACATAGTGCACTACATTTATATCCCCTGTGTAGGGAGTAGGGAGTAGGGGTTAGGGGGCGATTTCGGACACAGCCAGTCAGAATGGTGACACAAGAGAAAGCGCAAGTGACCTGAGACAGAATAGAGTTAGTTTCAAAATAAAACAGGAAATCACGCAACAACATGAAGACCCAAAAACACAACTTAACCATATGGCATGTCAGTGGGATTATAGATTGTCATAGTAGATTTTGACAGCTGTGGGCAGGAATGATTTCCTTTGTCGCTCTGTTGTGCAACATGGATATAAGAGTCTGTCACTAAACGAGCTGCTAAGGCTAATCAGTACATTATGGAGAGGATGTGAAGGACAGTCCAATATTGTACTAACTTTAGACAGTACTCTCTTCTCCATCACCACTGTCGCAGAGTCCACTTTGCTAGACAATGTATTAATTCTGGGCGGTATCTCTCTGACTGGGGTATCTGGTCCTCAAACATAATGTCTTCCAACCATTTAGACAGCTTCCAACCATTTAGACAGCTTCACTCAAATTAACCCTTGGTCAGCCAACTTCTATTAGCTCGTCATCTAAACCTACAACCTCTCTTCTAGACCCCCCATAGTCTAACACTAGTGCTGTGTACAGGAAGGGGATGAGCAGGCTCTTCTTCCTGCGTTATGGAGCATTATGGAGAATCCTGATCATCCTCTCCACCACATCCTCCAGGCTCAGGGGAGCACATTCTCCAAGAGACTCAGACAGCTCCGCTGTCACGAGGATAGATTCAGGAAATCGTTCCTGCCATCAGGCTCTACAATGACTCTCTGTACAAACTGACTTCTCTTGCACATATCCATTACTGCACAATGTCTCTTCATGAGAAAAGAAAAGTTTTCAGGTAGACTCAGCACTCTTGGAACCACATCCGAGTGGTTACAAAGTTTTTCGGCCAATGGGGCCTAGTGGAAAAGCATGCAAAGCGTGCTGAGGTGGCCCAAAGAGTGCTGAGCTGACGCTTGCGGAAAAGTGCCCTTATTGTACTATTATAATCACTGCTACCATTTACAATCACTGTTACTCCTTCCATCTTTATCCTGTTTCCTTACTGCAACAGTAAGTCAAGTTATTCCGCTGTTTTTAAGTACTGGTCAATTCTGTATGTACTTTTCAACTCAGTACGTACTTTACAATCCATCTGCCCTCCCATGCTCTGCCCATGCTCTTGTTCTTTGCTTGTTAAAAAAATACACTTTTTGATACATTTCTATATTTTCTATATTTTGTATTATTATTGGTACCACTGTGACAAAAGAATTTCCCCTCGGGGATAAATAAAGTATGTCTATCTATTTCTCTATCTGTACCAACACAAATGTTCTAAGAAATTCTGCCCTATTTAACAATACTTTGCTAGACATAATAATTTTGTCATTATTATCTGGTTATGTACCACAGTTCTCCAGAGGTTTTAAATAATTATAGACCAATATCCAACCTCCCCTTTCTCTCTTTAAATTCGAGAGAAAGACTTTCAGCTAAATAGTTCATATTATTTCTGTTTCCACTGAAGAAAGATCTGGTTCTGGGTCAGAAAAAATGCTTCCAGACTGGCACCACTTCTTTGCTGGGCCAATAGAAAGAACCGCTTACGTGGGGGGAGGGGGAGTTGTTAACAACAATAACAAGACGGCAAGACTCTCTCTCTCTCTCTCTCTCTCTCTCTCTCTCTCTCTCTCTCTCTCTCTCTCTCTCTCTGTGTGTGTGTGTGTGTGTGTGTGTGAACGAGAGTGATAGGGAGAAAGAGTGCTATGAATGAACGGAAGTTGAAACGGTTGTGAACCAGCACCAGCACTGGCCCCTAACCAGTACTGGAACTGCTTTGGTGGAAAAGAAGTATATGAGGACTTTAACTACTCCAGAATCTTCAGACCTCATTTCACATTGAACTCTATGGGGGAAATCATTGGGGCACCTGTCGTTCCAGGCCTCGCTGAACCTAAACTATAAGTCTCTCTGCGTCCAAAGTTACATAGTAAGAATCCTGACAAGATTTCCACCGCTTTCATGTATTTTTTGTCTCTGTGGGGCAAAAGTAGTCCAATTTACGGCAAGTTGTTTGTGAATGTTTTTTTCTTTTTCCTCCAGCCTCTCTCCACTTTGGCTGGACAGCATGCACTCAAGCCCCGCAATACACACACATGTAAGACATCCTAAAGGCGAGAAAATCCCACTTTTTTTAAACCATGATGATTCAAACATCGTGTCACAACAATTCTTTCACACATGCAGAGACCATGATTTTGTCTCCATTTTTCAGTTTTAAACACTTTTCTAAGTTGAGGCATTGTGGCGCTACAGGGCCTCAAACTCAAGCTAACACTATCTCTGCATCTGCATCACACCTGAAGTCCCGGCAGCGGTGGAACCAGCCTCCACAGCCACTCCAGCTCCTGCAGCAGCACCAGCAGCCTCAGCAGCCCCAGAGGTGCCCATCGTCGGAGCTCGGATCAAATTGGCTCTCCCAGATCATTATTCTGAGGACAATCTAAGCCTTTGTTCCTCATAGACATTTTGAACTTTCACCCCATGCCTTTCTCTCAGACAGATCTAAGATCACCTTCATCATTTTCCACCTGTTGGGAAGAGCGAGGGCATGGGCTACAGCCGAGTAGGCACGTGAATCTCACTTTGCCGATCTTTAACAGACTTCGAGGCTGCATTACTAAGGACTTTCAATCCTGTATCTACCGACCGAGAAAAGGCTCAGGAATTGTGTAGATTAAGACAAGGCAATCAATCAGTCTGTGACTATGCCATCCGCTTCCGTACTCTGGCGGCAGACAGTGGGTGGAATTCCATGGCATTGTATGATGTGTTTCTGAAAGGCGCCGGAAACTCCTATCCAGGAGCAGCTGGTTCCTCTGGATCTGCCTTCTGACCTGGATTCGCTCATCTCACTCGCGATCCAGACCGACAACCGTCTCTGTGAGCTCGATCGTTCGCAACGGAGCAGATTGACGGCACCAGGGAGATTTCCACACACTCAAGCGCCAGGCAGGTTTTCACCTCTACATTATTCTTCAGCAGCCTCACTCCACGCACCTACGAAGGAGGAAGACAAGCCGATGCAGTTTGGGCAAGCTCGTCTCCAGTAGGAGGAGCAGGGGTGACGAAGGGAGGAAGGCTGGTGCTTTTACTGCGGGGAGTCAGGCCACCCCATTACTACGTGCTGGACAAAAAGAACCACCCTAGTGAGTCAATTCACTGTGGCAGACTCATTCCCATGCAATCTCACAATGGTTAAGGTAACACACCACTCTGTCATCACTGAACTTAATGCTCTCATAGACTCTGGGGCCTATGAGAGTATGATTGACTGGGATTTGGCAGAGAAAATTGGGTTAAAGACTAAACTTTTGGCTAAACCCATAAAAGCCAGTGCACTTAGTGGGAATGAACTTTTCATGATAACTCGTGTCACAGAACGACGTGAGCTATGTATGCATGAGCGTAGAGAAATATTGAGTTTTTACTTGTTTAAATCACCCACTCAGGCCATGATTCTGGGATTTCCATGGTTGTTACATCACAATCCGCATGTTAACCAGAAGTCAGGACAGATTGTGAGATGGGGTGAAGACTGTAAAAATCATTGTGTTGTTCCTCTTGCACTGGAGAAATCTGAGACCACAATTAACCATATATCTGTTAATCCCACTACAGACTCTGAATACCCTAATATCAGCTCCATTCACCCGTGCTACCACCTCTTAAAGGAAGTTTTTGTCATGTCTTGTCTGTGTTGTATTATGATTTCCCGTTTTATTGTGAAACCCTACTCTCCTCACGTTAGGTCACTTCCCAATTCCCTTTAGGTGTTTCACGTTGTTCTGATTGTCATCACCGCCTTGATTGTTTCCACCTGTTCTCCTCACCTTCAGTTGTTAAAAAGTCTGCTTTTCCCTTTGTCTTGTGCCAGTGTGTCTTTGTCCATGGACCTGATATCACGAGCAATCTGTTTCCAAGCCATAGCATTTGCAATCGCAGTACGTAAGTCGATTTACCTCTGTACGAGTGAGTTTTCTTTTGTAAATTTTATAGTTTATGTTACCTTGTCATAGCCTTTGTGTTGTATTCGTCAGATTGTTTTTCCTCCCTTTTGGAGCGTTTTTTGTAGATTTTTGTATTGATACTTTCCTAGTAGCATTAGGTTAACGAGAAGTATAGTCAAGTTTCATAGCTCTGTATTTGCCACTCTGAAAAAAGTGGTTCACTTAATAAAGGCTGTGAAACGAGTCTCTGCTCCTGGGTCCTCTCTACATATCGGCCTGACAGTTTTCAGTAAAGCAAAAGCCATGTCGCTTCCTTCACATCGACCCTACGACTGTGCCATAAACCTTGTCCCTGGATTCAGCATCCCCAAGGGCCATCTATATTCAGTCTCATAGCCTGAAAGAGAGGCTATGAGAGAACACATTCAGACCTCTCTGAAGTCAGGTCTCAACCGTCCATCCTCGTCACCAGCAGGAGCTGGGTTTTTCTTTGTTGGAAAAAAGGATGGAACATTAAGACCATGTATAGACTATAGTCCTCTCAATGGCATTACTGTTAAAAATCGATATCCCTTACCACTCATGTCATCAGTTTTTGACCAGATTCAACAGGAAAAGATTTTTACTGGGTTAGACCTTCGCAATGCATCTCATCTGATTAGAATTAGAGAGGGTGATGAGTGGAAAACTGGGTTCAATACCTCTAGTGGCCACTACGAATACCTTGTCGTGCCTTTCGGACTCACAAATGTTCCAGCAGTGTTTCATTGTATGATAAATTATGTCCTTCATGAATATCTTGATCAATTTGTGTATGTTTACCTAGATGACATTTTAATATATTCAGCAGACACAGAAACTCACAAGATTCATGTGGCTAAAGTATTAGAGAGACTCCTAGAAAACAAGCTGTATGTCAAAGCCGAGACAAGTGAGTTTTATGCCGATACCATCTCCTTCCTGGGCTTCATAGTAGCTCCTGGTAAGGTTCAGATAGATCCGGCTAAGATAAGTGCAGTTGCTGACTGGCCTACTCCAGATAACCGCAAAAAGGTTCAGCAATTTCTCGGATTTGCTAACTTTTACAGGCGGTTCATCAGGGGTTTCAGCGCTGTAGCAGCTCCTCTTCATGCACTGACCTCTCCTAAGGTGCAGTTCCAGTGGACCCTGGAGGCAGAATCAGCATTCCAGATCCTTCATTTCACCATGGCTCCCATCCTCACCATGCCTGACCCTCAACGGCAGCTTGTTGTGGACGTGGACGCATCCAACGAGGGAATCGGGGTGGTCCTCTCTACGACAGAGACAGAGAACTTCTGGTGGTCAAGGTGGTGTTGGAAGAGCGGCGGAACTGGCTAGAGGGGGCCAGCCAGCCATTCATTGTGTGGACTGACCATCAAAAACCTGGAATATGTACAGAAAAACCAACAGACTTAATTCTCGCCAGGCCAGGTGGGTGCTTTTCTTTAACAGATTTTCTTTCTCTCTCTCTTTTCAAGCCAGATGCTCGGTCACAACTCTACGACCCCAAGCCTGTTGCCAAGAAACCCGAACCCAACCTTCCACGGTCCTGTGTGATTGGAACGGTTACCTGGCAAATAGAAAAGGAGGTAAAGCAGGCTAATGGTGTAGCCCCACCACCTAGTGGGTGCCCTGAAAACAAGCTGTTTGTCCCAGCTGAGATGCGCTCAAAGGTGATTCATTGGGCTCACACATCTCTGCTCTCCTGTCATCCGTAAGTGAGGCAAACTATGTTTGTTATATCCTGGAGGTTCTGGTGGCCATCAATGGAGGCATGCTCTGTCTGCGCTTGGAACAAAACTTCCACCGGATCATGCATGGGACTTCTGCAGCCTCTGTACATTCCTTCCAGCCCGTGGTCCGATATCTGACTGGACTTTGTCACAGGGCTCCCGGTTTCTGAAGGTAACACCACAGTCCTCACGGTGGTTGACCGTTTCTCTAAGATGGTCAGATTCATTGCTCTGCCCAAGCGGCCTTCTGCCAAGGAAACGGCAGAAATTATGATTAATCATGTCTTCAAGATCCATGGTTTTCCCAAAGACATTGTTTTAGGCCATGGGCCCCAGTTCGATGTCAGCTGGGATCGGCTCCAGCTCCCCCTCGTCAACCATAAAAGGATTAAGCGGTAGAAAATTAATGAATGAACTCTCCTCTAGTTTCAGGTCACTTGCCCTTCCTCATGTGTCACTTGTCTGATTGTCTTCCCTGATTACTGATTGTTTCCACCTGTTTCCCCTTACCTTCAGGTGTTCAAGTAGTCTGCGTGTTCCCTTGTCCTGTGCCAGTGTGTTCATTTCTGTGCGTCACTCCAGCCCTTTCTAGTCCACAGCCATAGTATTGCCTTGTTGTGTTAGCATTGGTCTCTGCCTCGTTTTTGAGTGATTTTTTTTGTTGTAAATTTTCATAGCTCAGGTTAGAAGCTCATAAATTAGTTCTTAGTATAGCTGTTTTGTTTGTACTCCCTTTTGGAGAGATCTTTAGTTATAGTTATCTTAGCTCACGTGTTGAAGCTTTAGTTTAGTTCTAGATACAGGGGGTCCTCGAGTTACGACGGTCCTGAATTACGTCGTTTTCGTGGTTACGACACATCTCCCGAGAACTTCCTTGTTTCGGCTTAAGCGGTTTGCCCCGTAAATACGTACAGACTTTGCACGGGAACTAGTTGGTGAGCGCTCTCTCTGTCTCTCAGCGCGCCTGCCGGCTCTCCAACACCTCCACAGCACAGCTAGGCTACTCTGCCTTGTGTTTACTTATGTGAAATGGCCGGCTGGCGGGGGGGCAGCGGCAGCCGGTAAGGAGATGCACACGGACACAGATGCGTTCGGGATCGTGGCAATACCGTAGGTTTATTCACAACACAGGGTCTACACAGTTGATAACAGAAATCTAAAGGAAATGCTCATTACACTCGTGATGTCAACCTCTACGGTGTGTCAAGGACAAAAGGCAATTCACCACAGTAAACTCTTATTGTAGGGTGGTGTTATAGCGACATCTCGTGGCACAATGTATGCACAATGGCACAATGAATGTATGTTCCGACTTACGTCAAAATTCGGTTACGACACATTCTCAGGAATGGATCTCGGTCGTAACTCGAGGACCCCCTGTATTCCGGTTTTGCTTGTCCTCCATTTTGGAGCAACCTTAGTTAGAGTGATACTGATTAGGTTCTGTTTTTGTCCTCTGTTAAAAGAGCAATTTACATTATTAGATTTAGTATCTCCCTTTTGGGCCTCTTTTTGTTTTACTCTCTTTGGAGAGAGTTACCTTTAGTGTTGTGTATTCTCTCACAGGAGAGATACACGTTATAGTAGATTTTGTAGCTCTGTTTCTTTATTCACTCTGCCAAGAGGCATTCCTGCTGCTTTTGTTAAATAAAGTCTGTTGTGTTTAACACTATCTCTGCATCTGAGTCTCGGCCTGACAAAAAGCGTTCTGCTAATTATAATAATCAAGCCTGGAGGTAACAAAGAAATGAACTAATTTTTCGGCATCTCTTAGGGACAGGATATGTCTGATTTTTGCTATATTAAATAAGTGAAAAACAGCAGTCCTTGAAATTTCTTGTATATGAGAATGGAGTGATAAATCAGGATCAAAGATAACTCCCAGATTCCTGGCAGCTTTGATGCTATCAAAAGGGAGCATTTATAACATAAATAACATTGAGTCAAGCACAGAGCCATGAGGAACTCCATAGGTGACCCGTGTGCGATTTGATAACCTATTATTAATTGTACAAATTGATATCTATTGGATTTGGGGCAATTCCTTTTACACCAATTAGATTAGCCTCCAAAGGATATGGTGGTCAACAGTGTCAAAAGCTGCTCTAAGAGCTAGCAGAGTCAGGGCAGAGATAGATCCTTTTTCTGATGTAATGAGTAAGTAATTGGATACTTTTGCCAAAGCTGCCTCAGAGCTATGATGAACCCTAACCCTAACCCTGACTGAAAGTCCTCATATGAACTATGAGTCGGAAGAAAGTCATGTAGCTGATTGGTGACAGCTCTCTCAAGTATTTTAGAAAGAAATGGGGGGTTAGCTATTGATCTGTAATTATACAGAAGATAGAAATTTGAATAGTCTTCCTGCATGCGCTTTGCACATCAGGCCTGCTAATCTAAAAAGAATAAGAATTAGAATAAGTATTCTTAGAATAAGTAAGAGGAACAGTAATAGTGTTAATGTATGTGCTTTGCACATCAGTGCCACCAATAATAATGGTAGAAAAGTATGAGGAGTACAGTGTTCCTGTATATGTTTCATGCTTCAGGGCCACTAATAACAACAATAATAAAAATAATAAGTATGAGGACTAGCAAGTGCACATCAGGGCCACTAATTCCATCCAATGTTCCAACCGCTAAGTTCAAATGAAAATGTATTACTGTTACATGTGCCTGTGTTTGCATATTAGAGAGACATCAATTGTGGAGGTGGATATTCATGCTTCAGTCAGCTATGTGTGTGTGTTTATGTGTGTGTGTGTATGTTTGTGTGTGTGTGTGTGTGTGTGTGTGTGTATGACCTTGCTGTGTGTATTATTTTGCCTGTTCTGCTCACGGATAAATATCTTTCACAAGTTTCAGGGACACTCACTTTAGCTTCTGACTCAGACATCCTCACAACTATGTCTGATGTTACCATGGCAACCTGAAGGCCAATATTGCTTAGGAAAAACTATACAAATGGTGATAGGGAGATGCTTGCCAGTTACTGTGTTTTGTCTTTAGTTTACTCCATACTTACTTAGAGGTGATACAGGTTTCTAAATGCAACAGACAGAAAAGCTGAGCTATGTTGAGAATGAGATACAGTATCTTCCATCAAGAAATGTTTATTATAGTCTACATTATCTATTTGATTGAATTTTACCCACTGAACACAAATGACAGTAACATACCAAATATTAGACAGTTTGACGTAAAGTGGTTAAACAGAAGTTTGGGATTTGATCCCAGGCATCTCCAGTCTGTATGTTCAAGAAATTAACTCCACATTGGCCCTGACAGCTGTGGCCCTGACAGCAGTGTGAAAAATATGTATGCAAAAATATTACAAGACTATCAAATCAAATTTTATTTGTATAGCCCATATTCACAAATTGCAATTTGCCTCATAGGGCTTTAACGAAATGTACAGGGTGCGACATCCTCTAATCTATACCCTCAACAAGGATGAGGAAAAACTGCCAAAAAAAAACCCTTTTAACAGGGGAAAAAGCACAGAAACCTCCGGGAGAGACTCGTGTGAGGGATCCCATTCCCTGGGATGAACAGAAGTGCAATGGATGCCAAATGTTGATGTGTACACAGCACATAAACAAAATGACAGAGCGATAGAGAGTGAGAGAGAGCACCAAGGCACTGTATGACTGGTTGTTAGTGTAATTATACAAGTATATAATATAATATAATATAATATAATATAATATAATATAATATAATATAATTGGCAGCATAACTAAGATCTGATCAAAGACAAGACCTCAACCAGCCCTTACTATAAGCTTTGTCAAAAAGGAAAATTTTAAGTCTGCTCTTAAATATGGAGAGGGTGTTTGCCTCCCTGACTGAAGCTGGGAGATGATTCCAAAGCAGAGGAGCTTGATAGCTGAAGGATCTGGCACATAGTCTGCTCCTAGGGATTTTTGGAATTGTAAATACAGGTAAACCTGCATTCTGAGTATTCTGGCAGGATGATATGGGTTTATTAAATTTTGTCGGTATATTGGTGCCATACCATTTAGAGCTTTGTATGTAAGTAGAACAATTTTGAATTCAATTCTAAATTTCACAGGGAGCCAGTGCAGTGAAGCTAGTATGGGGGAGATATGATCCCTTCTCCTGTTTCTCATTATATACATAATATATAATATATATGTGCAGCAGAATTTTGAACAATCTCCATGGTCTCTAAGGACTTACTGGTGCAGTCTGACAGTAGTGAATTACAATTATCAAGCCTGGACGTGACAAAGGCGTGGACCCATTTTTCGGCATCATCAAGAGACATAATATGTCTGCTTTTTGCTTTATTACGGAGGTGAAAAAAGGCAGTTCTTGAAGTTTGTTTTATGTGAGATTCAAGTGATAAATTAGAATCAAAGATAACTCCCAGATTCCTGGCAGTTTCACTGGGAGCAATGGGGACAATGCCACCTAGTGTGGCTATATCATCAGATAATTACTCTCTAAGGTGTCTAGGGCCAAGTACTATAACTTCAGTTTTGTGTGCATTTATGTGAATCGATGACTATGTCTCTTACTGTAAAGCAGTCTGTAATTCATCAAAGATGTAGGATTCACATATTTTTCTGGTCTAATCAACAATAGCAAGCATTACCCTAAATGTCTTTCTTGCTTTTTGGTGTAGCTCATTGAAGCATTGGGCTGTGTGTAAGTTACGTTCCCAAGGAATGTGCGAGAACAGAGTGTACAAAAAGATTTAATATCAAGCCCAACAAAGTCAATCACAAAAAGCAACTCAATGTCAAAAGAACAATTGAGTGATAAAAAAAAACAAACTGCACGGCAGACGAGGAGGCAGAGCTGGTCCAAACTACAGCATGAGGTAGGAAACTAGGAAACACAAAAAAAAAACTGTTGTCAGCATAACTAACCAGTATCGCAAAAATCAAGGTAGGAGCACAAGCTTTAGTACCGTGTGTACGGAATACTTCGGCGTCGATGTGAAGTCAGCAGGCTCCTTATAAAGACGGCTTGATTACCAAATAGAAAACAGGTGTGCCTCAGTCTGCCAACGAAAGACCTGGGCCCTGTTTCAGGAAGCAGGTTTAGTGAAAACTCTGAGTTAGTTGACTCAGAGTTAGAGGAAACTCTGGGTTTTCGGTTTCACGAAGCTGGTTTAGCTCGACTCTGAGTCAGTTACCGTGGCAACATACTCTGAAAACCGAACCTGCTCGCTTGCAGGTTTTATCCAACTAACTCTGAGTTTGTCCTCTTTATCTGAGCCTGTGTGACCTTGGACAGAAAGCCGTGGCAGACATGGCGTGTGCTTTTCTGGAAGACACGATTGATATCGAAGCACAAATACTGCACAGGAATCTAAGTCGGGAGAAAATCATCAGACCCCGATTAGACGATTTATCATTTCAACATGAATATTTATATGAATGCTACCGTTTTCAGCACCGTCAATCATTTATCTGAACAACATTCTCAGCCCTCACATCAGCACATGCTTTGTGTCGCACTTAGTCTTTTTGCAAAATGCAACACAAACTGAAGCACAAACTTTGATTAGAGTTGAAACGTATCAGATTTGTTGCTGCGACGCAGCGCAAACGCAACGCACGCGCATCTGGTGGGATGTCGGGGTTACGGTGGGGGGTCGTGGGATTCATAACTTTTCAAGCGGACCATTCATTAGTCTGTGTATATGGGGTGCCGTTTGTAAAGCGGCTCATGCTGAAAATAACAGCAACATTTTGCCACATTTAGCTACAAACTATGGTTAAAAAACTGGTGTGAATTTTTGAGAGTCACTTTTTTGCACATTTACAACAATATTTGTCGACTTAGAGATATTTTAAATGTTTAAATCCAAATGTTAAATGTTACTTCTAAATCTTAAATGTTAAATTTAAATTTAAATCTAAATGTTAAATCTAAATTTAAATCTAAATGTTAAATCTAAATGTTAAATCCAAATCTAAATCTAAATGTTAAATCTAAATGTTAAATCTAA
>JAFBJQ010000785.1:32066-65157 GCA_016785345.1 Trinectes maculatus
AAAAAGTGACTCTCAAAAATTCACACCAGTTTTTTAACCATAGTTTGTAGCTAAATGTGGCAAAATGTTGCTGTTATTTTCAGCATGAGCCGCTTTACAAACGGCACCCCATATGTGTAGGGATGTACTCACATCTTTTAAATCAAAAGCGATTTTCCGATTCAAATAGACAATAGTAAATAGTGACAGTGTTAAACAGTAGCAGTGTTAAACAGTGACAGTGTTGGGACAGCTGAAACACTGACATGCTGAATGCAGCCACTCACTGCTGTTCAGGACAGGCTAAACAAACACAGCCTACCTGTTTGTACTATATTTTTATATTTCATCTTTTGTTGCTGCTAAAAACGTTTTGTACCTGTTGGACAGCATCTGTGTTCACAAACACACAAATAGAATATAAATGTTGAACATGTGAAACACTTGCGATATATTTTTTTATTAATTCAATCTTCTGCAATACCACCTCACAATCCTTTACAGCAGCTGAGCAGCGACTGTGCTGCTCTTTTTTTGAATATGTGTTCGTATTCAGTGTAGCAATGCATAAGAACGTCCAGCTCCACCCGGAAGAAATAGGACGTGCGGGGTTTGTTTTCACGTGTTGTCATGGTGAATCACGTTATCTTTGTTCCATTCATGAGGGCTTTTTACCTCCGCGTGCGCGAGCTTAACTCAGAGTCAAAGCAACTCCGAGTTGATTGACCTATCTCTTATCCCCTGTTCTGAAACCCAAAACTCTGAGTTGGACAGCTCAGAGTTAGTCAACCCTGAGTTTAGATTTTAACTCAGAGTTTGTTAACCCTCCTTTCTGAAACAGGGCCCAGCTCCAGCCACACACGCACTGCAGGGAAAGGACAGAGGGAACCAAACGCAACAAGAAAACAACCACAGATGGCTATACAAATAGAGTCACAACACAAAACCATAACAAGGGCAGCAGCCAATGAGTGATGTGATCTTCAGTACAAAGGTAGTTAACAGTTAGCCAGCAGGCTTATCACGTTAATACAATAAACTCCCATATCACATTAATACAATAAACTCGTACCACGTTTTTACAATAAACTGACTTATCACATTATAAAAATAAACTCTCACATCAGGCTATTACAGAATTTTTTTAAGGCAAGGCCACCGTAAGACCAACAGACTTTTGCATGTTATAACTTCAGGCTTTTGGTTTAGCTCATTGAAGAATTTGGCCGTGCGGAAGTTACGTAGCCAATGACAGCAATGTGACAGCAATATGCTTCCGTTAAATATAACGTCACCTTCTTAAAATAATTGCCTAAGTCATTTTTTTTTCAAAAATGATTTTTTTGCCTAAATCATCTCTTCATGATGCTGGCCACCTCTGGTAAAATTGCCTACATCCTCGATTAAACAGATCATGCCATTCTACCCCTTTTGTATAATTGCCTATGTCAAGAGTGTGACTTAGGCAGTTTTATTTTGCTTAAGTCACCAGACAAATTGACTTAGGCAATTTTAGAAGTTTTTCAAGAAGATGGAACAAGTGTTAACGTGTGCAAGGCACTTTTTTCTTCTACACTTGGTCTCCCTGAAAGAACCATTACAAAATGGCTGGATGACCCCATCAACCCTGAAAAACAAGCAGAGGTGCCATCAAAATCTGGACCCAAAAATGGCAAGCATACAAAGGTTGAAACTGATGTCAAGGATTTCCTTAAGAACTGGTTGAGAGACCTGCCCAGTGTTGACTCACACTACTGCAGAAGCACAGCTACCTACAAAGACAAGAAGTTCCTTTACCAAGGCACAACCATCTCCCAACTACATCGTGAATATGGACAGGCAGCTGCAACTGCTGGAGTGAGAGCTGTTGGAATCCAATATTTCACAGCTGTGTTCCATGAGGAGAACTACTCCGTATTTATTCCAAGAAAAGATCAGTGTGATGTTTGTGTTTCATTCAAACATGGAAATATCAGTAAGGCTGCATACGACGCACATGT
The DNA here is from genome assembly GCA_016785345.1 of Trinectes maculatus. NCBI lineage: Eukaryota > Metazoa > Chordata > Actinopteri > Pleuronectiformes > Achiridae > Trinectes > Trinectes maculatus. Next base: position 34,046 of record JAFBJQ010000785.1, read on the forward strand.
CACCAAGAAGGATGAAGCGAGGCAAGAGAAATCTAGGGACAAGGATTCTGCTGATGAAGAGAAGTCCGTTTGGACAATGGACTTGCAAGCTGTGCTACTGTGTCCAAAAACCCAAGCCAGCAGCCTGTATTACAAAACAAAACCGCAGGTCCACAACTTTACCCTTTTCAACTTGAGATCAAAGGAAGGCTACTGCTACGTTTGGGACGAATCAGAAGGTGACCTCTGTAGCGAGGTATTTGCAAATCTTCAGTATCATCATTTTGAAGGTGTGATCAAAGGCCATCCAGACCTCAAGGAGATCATAGTGTGGAGCGACGGTTGCGGTTATCAGAATCGCAATACATGTGTAGCGAATGCATACTCTGAGCTTGCAAGGAAATATGGGGTGCTAATAACCCAGAAATACCTTCTTGCAGGTCATACACAAATGGAGTGTGACAGTATGCATAGTACTATTGAACGAAAAATAGTTGCAGATATCTTCACCCCGAGAGACTATGTCGTTGTACTCCAGACTGCAAGAATCAGGCCATCACCTTACTATGTGAAAGTGCTCAAGCACAATGAGTTCCTGAAGCTGAATGGATCTTACTTCTTCAGCATCAGACCAGGCAAAAAAGTTGGAGACCCGACTGTGCATGACTTGCGGGCGCTTCAGTTTAGCAGTGAAGGCAAGGTCCATTTCAAGCTGTCCTTTTCAGAAGACTCTGTGTGGGAAGAACTGCCACAAAGGGTGCAGGTGCCAAATGGGCCAATGGCATGGATAAGTTTGTTTCCATGTGCTCTGCCAATCAAAGAGAGAAAGTCCAGTCAATGAAACCCATCATGCCTGTCGAGTGTCATCACTTCTTTGACAATTTGCCACACTAATAGGCATCAGACAAGAACCCAGCAAAGACGAGCTGGAAGGAGAAGTGGAAAAAATGCACATGCCTCCTCAGTATTATGTTTTGTTAGTTTGTGCTGTAAAATTGCCTAGGTCACAAAGGCATGTTCAAAAATTTGCCTAAGTCATTTAATTCTGTCATGTTCCATGTTTGACTGACCTTGCTGTTTGTATGTCAAAAGACATCTGTTGTTACAACTTTTTTGATTAAAATTGTTTGTAAATATCATTTATTCAACAAATGGTTTGGAGGACACTGAGTTTGACCCAGCACTCCCAAACTTTGACCCAAATAATCATTCTAAAATGTTGACATTAGGTAATGTTGACTGAAGCTCAGTACTTAAGTAAAAGTACAGATAACCAGCAAAATATATACTCAAGTAAAAGTAGAAGTGCTGCCTTAGCAATCCTACTTAAGTAAAAGATGGTGCACATCTACAGTGCAATACAATACAAAATGAGGAGCCGCCACCCTGTGGTGTTAGTTGATAACTAACAATATTCTCAGATTACAAACATCCGAGGCAGCAACGCGAATCAGTATTTCAGAATCAGAATCAGAATCAGATATACTTTATTAATCCCTTGCGGGAAATTCTTTTTAAGCAGTGCCCAGTTTACAGAGAAAAGTCAGTAGAATAAGGAATAAAATAAAATAAAATAAAATAACTATATATGGTCTCAAATAAGGAATAAAATAAAAATAAAATAAAATATGGTCTCAAGTATATACAATCAACAGTATTTACAATGCTGCTCAGTACCGAATTGTTATTATTATTGCACATGACCGGGTTATTGCACACAGTGAAGTAGTGAAATAAATGATACTAACTAATGAGATGAAATGACTGTCAGAGAGATGAATTGTACAGTTTGATGGCCACAGGCAGGAATGACTTCCTGTGGCGCTCTGTGGTGCAGCGTGGGGAAATGAGTCTCTGGCTGAAGGTGCTTCTTTGGCGGACCAGCACGTCATGGAGAGGATGTGAAGAGTTGTCCAACATGGATTTAATCCTGGACAACATTCTTCTGTCTGACACTGCTGTCAGTGAAGTGAACATATAGAGCTCATTTGATTTGACATTTTGGAGCCTTTTGCAATCACATTCCCCTGCTGACATTGGCCTTGGCAGGAAGCAAACCCAGGTCACAATGACAAATAAAGCTTTCTTCTTTCTTCAGTGTCAGATTTGTCAAAATTAAGTAAACTTAAGTGTTTGTTTATTTATTGTAGCGGCAAAGTTCTTTCAATTCAATTTTATTGTCCCAATTTTAAAGCTCTTCAGTTACAACACATGCCACTACTATTGTACAGCCTTCTAGCATTAGGCTTGACAACGATGAGAATCCAAGGTGTTTCCGGATTCTGCTGATGTCTGGTGTGAGTCGCTCCGGTGGGATGTTGCTGATGATTTCTATATCTCCAGTTGTCGCTGATTCCTATTTCCGTGAATCACTCTGGTAGATCTGGGGTTGATCGCGTGGATCGAATCTCAGGTTAGTCCCGGGTCAGACTCCGGTTAGTCTCAGCTCTCACAGGTTGACCGCTGGTTTAATCGCGTCAAAAACTGTCTTGCTCTGTAGGCCGACAATTCTCTTTTCTCCTTCAGTTTGTGTGTTTTCTCTTCTTGTCGTCAAGCAGAGTGAGGCGTACAGCTCATAGCGGCCTGATACCTCACACGTACACATCGTGCATCTGGCTGTGTACTATGTATGAGTTCATCACGGCCCCAAAGGCGGTGTTGTACGTTAAAGTATTTCTAGCCATGTTGTCGTCGTCAAAGGAAACCCATCGGTTTGGTCAATATGGCTCCTACAATTATTATATGTAAAGGTAAGCAAAACTAGTACATACATTTTAAGTGTTTATTTAAGTATCATAGTTCTTAACATACACCTCTGGTGCAACTCAGACACATTATCAATCCCTATGACACACAAATCATCTGAGCTAGGTAAACTGGGTAGACTACCAGTTACCAGCATAGCATTGTGGGTTATTCTGCCACATGACAGGCTATGCTCTATGCCAGAGGTCTTCAACAGGGGGTCCGCGACCCCTAGGGGGTCCGCAGAGGTACTGCAGGGGGGTCGCGAAAGTTTTGCACTATAGGACCAGTTTAATATAAAACACAATTTTATACATGAGTAGGGGGTCCCTGCTCCATCTCTCCATCAGTTTGGGGGTCCTTGGCCTGGAAAACGTTGAAGACCCCTGCTCTATGCTAACACAAGAGGTCAAAAGTCTGTCACGTAATCCTCGAGGTACGATGGTGGAGTGTGGGTTTGGACTTGACGGGGGTCAGGCTTTGCTGGAAGCTAGGCTGACTCAGGTGGGCAGTTTGCTGGGGTCTTGAACTGAAAATCCAATGAATCCAAATCCCCTCCTGCACTACCCGAGTCTACTGCAACCTCTTGATCCAGGGCTGGTGGTGGCACCACTTTCCTGAGGCGGCTGGCCTGCCAACTGTCATCATTGTCCCAGACCCAATGATGATGTCCCAATGATCTGCAGTGGTGCAGACCAGAATGACAGAAGCTTGTGCATCGACGAATCCGGGTGATGTTGGTCTGCCACCTTACTAGCTGCGGGATTGGCCACAAGTGGAGTATCCTGTCTTGGGGTAACAGCCAGTCCAGCAGAAGTTGGAGTTCACGCCTTAGCATGAGAAAGGCTGGGGAACTGCCCGTTGTAGGTTGTGGTGTAGCCCTGTAGTGCAGCAAGGTACCCAGCTGTGCCACTGGGAATGGGAAGCCATCTGCTAGGTGTGCTCTGAACCCATTCTTTAAGGTCTGATTGAACTTTTAAAGATTCTGAAGAGATGGTATCTGCCACATCATGGAGTCTGCCACATCATGGAGTCCATTTATAAAGAAACTGAGTGAGTCGTTTTTTTTGACTTTGGAGTAAGCATTAAAGGGATATCACCAAACGAGCAGTAAATGGTTAAACTGATCTAGCTGCCTGTGGATTTTATTTTTACAAAGTGGAGTACATGTCTGAGACAGTCGAAACAGATCATTATTTAGTGGAACTTACACCAGCCCTTTTTCATTTACTGTCTCTTATTGTCTTGTGGGTATTAACGTCCCTATGTAAGTTCAGAATTATTGTAATTCACTATTTCCATGCTTATTTCCCTGTCATATGTGTTACACCAATGCATTGTTTAAGTTTATATTTAACTCATGTCATGTTGCTATTTTAAATTTTGTCTCATATGTCATATCACTTATGGCATTTTTGTTGTTTGTTTTTGTTTTTACTGTGAGTGGATTTAAACTAAATGCTAAGACCAAGACCCCAGCAAGATCCTCAGGCTAAACTTGATAAATTTCCAAAAATGCTGAGATGCTTTGATATTTGAAGGAAATTACATGTGTAATTAGGCAAAGATGACTTGTTTCTGATTAAATTAAAGTACAATGCAGTAGAATCCACAGCAACACGTTGTCTCAGTTGAACATGGTAGAATGTGTTTGACAGTGACCTTTATTGATGGGGGGGTTACACACTAAAATAGCCATCAGTAGAGCTGAGGTCCCGCTGTTCAGCATACAGCAGGGATTTGTAAGGAAACTATCCCCTTTGGCAGAAAAGGAAATGGCAAAATGCTTTTAGGTGCCTTGCAGGAAGTCTAAATTACATGCTGCATCAAAGCCACCTAAAGGGAACGTGGGAAGTCAAGCAGGTGTCTGTATGATGCCTTATTTATTTGTGAGTCTTACAACAATGGAAAGTCACTGTTATCTCCCTTCAACACACAGTGTTATGAGAATTTTGTATTTGTGCACATCTGACCTGCTCTCATTCTGACTTGCTATAACTACTCTGTTGATAAGATCTGCCAATGTCCCGGAGATGTTTCTTTTTATCATATCTGAAGCCTTATAACTAACCTTGTGCCAGGAACAAGAGTCCCCGTCCCAATTATAGAGATATATGTATGTGTCAGCTATCTTAGTAACGCCCATGTCCAGAAATGTAGAAAAGAAAGGTCAAACAGATTCATCTTTGAGTCTTCCTTTGTAACTTCCACTATGTAGTTGCTCTGTGAAAGCTCCTTCTTGTACAAGAATAAAAGTATACTTAATTTGAACGTTGCCTCCGTTGCCCATGTCTGCCTGTCATTCAGAAACTAAAAATATTTTGACAAACAGCATGACAAAGCAGGGCTAGCGTGGCATCAATATTACACCTGCCCTAATAATAATTATATAATATAATAACAATAATAATTCCACATGTAAAAGTTTCTTTGTTTTTATTATTTACTTTTTGTGAATGAAATGAAATGAAATAAAATTTGTATTGGTCATTGTTACAGTAGACTTATACAGTTCACAATAGAACAAAATTTGTTCTCTCCTCTTAACACATCACATACTTGTGAGGAACGGGCTGCTACAGTACATTACAGTACATACAGTACAAGCACCCGGGGAGTAGTCGGAGTTAATGGCCTTACTCAAGGGCCCAGGGTGGTGCCGAGAGCAGGGTTCGAAAAAACGGCCCTCTTAATTGAAAGCCCAGCGCTCTAACCATTAGGCTACCTCGCCCCACACGTTGAAAGACATTGATACAATGGTGTAGCAGATGCAATATGTTTTAAACTAAAATTTGTGGTCTGGATGTAGGCTACATTTGTGAGTTATGTGAGTAGCTGTAGCAGGCTTTGCTGCAGCTGTGGGTTCCTTGACACAAAGACAGATTGTGCACAAACAAATACTATTATTTTGTGGCAACCGCTCAACAAACTTTATTAATATTGTACAGTACCAATTTACAACATCTCAAGGCAGGTCCTTTGGCTTTCAAGTTCCTTGGGTCTCAAGTCCCACAATGAGCAAGAACTGCCTGTTGAGCAGACCGAAGAGGTAGTGGAAACATTTGAAGTTACTCATTGTCAAGTTATGTTAGTTTTTTCACCCAGTTCTTGCTCAAACTTGAAAGAGCCTGGTCTGAAGAACGCAAAGGGACAACTCCAATCTTCCTTTAGTTTTCCTTTATTTAGGTTTCAGTTTAAACTCCAATTTAGTATTTTATTTAGGTTGATAACCTTTAAACAAATGAAAAAAGCATTACATTAATTTAAACTTAAACAAACACATAACAGCTATTACTGTAGTTCAACTTAACATTTGTTTCAACTCAATAATCAATTCAAATGTCCATTTTCCTACTGATTGCATCTTGACCGTGAGCTGAGTGATGTTTTGCTGTTTGCTCCTGTGCTAAACAAACATTCCTCCTTTGTTCATCCATGCAGGTCTGCAGGCTGCTACTGGAAGTTCAGGGGGTCCCTTTAACTGTTTCTGTCTGAGTATTTCTTTTTCCTCTGCCCCCTGCAGGTTCGGAGGTTTGGAGCCAAGTGCAGGTTGTTTGTTTACGAGTGCCTGTTTGAGTGGGTGTGGTTTCCAGCTCTGAGTTGACGTGACACTCATTAAGCAGGTGACTATATTTTATCATCTACCAGTGACTACTGTATGTTGCTCTTATCACCTGAAATAAAATGGCATGAATTCATTACAATTTTCCATTCAATTTCATATCTCTTGTATCAAGTTGACCTTAGCCTGTTGTAAATGTTGGTGAAGTTCCCACACTTTTTTATGAATTTACTGCAAGCAGATAAATAAAGATAAAGCAAGATAAAGCAAATCACAAAAAATGTCCACCCAAGAAAATAAATTAATTTTTATAACATAATGATTCTAAAATTAACATTTTTAGTAAGCTATTTTGTCCCTTGACAAATAATTAATTTTAGTTAAAAAATAACAAAACAATGAAATAACTGCAAATTGTTTGTGTCTCAAAGATTCTGTGACAGTTGCATTTTCTTTTCTAAATTAAATCTCCAAAAACTCTTAAGTGTTAAGAGGTCAAACTATACAAAGTAACAACAGGAATAAAATAGCTTAATAAAAAGCAAGAAATAGAACTAAAAATAGGGATAAATATAAACTGTGTAAATGAGAGAATGTCCAGGAAAAAATGTAAATTAAAGGATTTGAATTGTTCATTGTCTGTTGTCCTCCATGCCCTGACTGAGAGCTGTTGTCACTTGCTTAATGAATAGTAACTTCGAATGTTCCCACTACCTCTTCGGAAAGAGTTTTTCAGTGAATTGGTTAAGCAGGATTGGGACAGCAGTGTGTCACTGAATACACTCCTCTGAGGGTCACAACACCAGTGAAGGTGTTGTGCCTTCTTTTTTTTCATAATTAGAATAAAAGGTGTCTATTTCTGTACATATCTCTGTACATACATATACTGGGGAAGTGGTGGCTTGCGGGATTAAATGAAGCACTATTATTATTATTATTATTAAGCACTACTACTACTACTATTATTATTATTATTATTATTATTATTATTAGACCTCTGGACTTTTCTTCCTTTAACCTTGGTATTTTATATTAGCTGCTGGAACAAGTGAATTTCTCCAGTGTCATAGGAATAAAGTTATCTTATTTTTATTTCAACTTATTAACTTGTGATTCACATTCTCTCTAGTCAGTAAGGTGAAATGTGAACGTGAACATGATGGTTTATTTATGGTGATGATTGCATCATTTTTAATGGCTGCTATGGTAACCTTCACACCAGATAAGATGTAGAGCTCAGGTTGGTGGTGTTGTCTCTTGGACAGTCAACTCAATATTGTCTCATAACAGATTTTTTTCATTGATGGAAATTTGATATATTACCAAGACGTGCCCCTATGGCATGCTGATTGTGCGTTACTACAGGATCATGTTTCTAAATAACAACAAAATAAACAAACAAAAAATAAGAACATTCATTCAAAATCGTGAACAAAAACAACACAAGGTTTCTATGTTATTGTGCAGTAAATCATGACCCATAACACTATTGTGTTTGTGTGTGTGTGTGTGTGTGTGTGTGTGTGTGTGTGTGTGCGCGCGCGCACGCGTGTGCATGCATGCCTGCTTGCTTGTGTGTGTGTGAGAGAGAGAGAGAGAAAGAGAAAGAGAGAGAGAGCATTTGGAAGTAGTATGCTAGTATTCTATGTGAAGTGTCTCCAGGGGTTCGTTCCATAAAGCAGGCTGAGAAAAGCGGCGCTTAATGTGAAAAACCTGGCTAGACATAGCCCAACAAATGAGTTGAGGCTAACTCGGTTCCATAAAGGCTGAGCCACGTTTATGCAGTCACACTAATTCAACGCAGTTTCAGCTAGTCAGACTGATTGCGTGTGAAACGCCATTCTTAAGCAGCCCATGCGGTCGAACACAGATCAACTGGATCACAATGGCAAAATGCACAAGGAAAGAGCGCGCAGAAATGTTCACTGCATCAGAGGAGGCATTTATAATGGAGACCTGTGAGGAATTTAAACATATAATAACGAAAAGAGGCAACACAGCAGCAATAAATAAGATCAACTTTTTACTATTAAACAGGGGGGAGCGTACGTGGCAGCAAGTTAAAATAAAATATAAAAACATTGTTCAGAGTGGTAAGTATGTCCACAAGCTATATATACACTTGGATATCATCTGCACAAATTCCAATCCAATGGTGTTTTTTTTTTTACAGTAGTGAAAAAAAATGATATAACGGGCACAGGGGGCACGACCAGATGAATTCACGCCAGCGGGGGAGCTAGCACTCCAACTGAATAAACTGTGTCCTGTTATTGAGAGAATTGAATGGGGGGGTCATCCTCACAAACTATGCCCCCTAGTACAAGGGCGAAAAACACTGAGAAAACTTTCTAAAGCCAAGTAGACCACATGCACAGTGCGGCACACTGTTACTTTGCCAATATTTTCAGCATCCCCAACCGTGTTCATAAAAGTGCCACGCACACAGTCTGTAGGACTGTTAGTGCGTGATTAGACCTTGTGCTGTGCGTAAGGTGAGCGCCGATCAGCTGGCAGATCTCTAGAGAATCTGTATCTCTTATATAATGATAGTCTGGAAAAACCTATGGATCAGCCCTGTGTCTGAAGATGCACTCCCAGACAAATGGCATGGATTGGGTTATTATTTATAATTGTAATATTTAATATTTTAAATGTAACCAATACATAGTCTTTAGAACAGTGTTTCATGATGTATTTTATCTAATATTTTATTGATGGTGATCTTCCTGTTTTTAAAAACTGCTTAAAAACCCACTTCTTTTCTTTGGCTTTATAACATGTGTGAGAAGTAGTGAGTTGAGCTGAGTAATAAAGTCATATAATATAATCATATATTTTCTTTCAGATAAGTGTCACTGTTAAGCAGCAACTCAGGCTCAGCCTGAGTCCGGACCAGGCTAGTTTGCCAGCATAAGTTGCCGTGGTAACTGAGTTTGAACTATGCTGAGCTTGCTTTTTGGAACCGGATCCACTGGAAAATAAGACAGACTAACGAAATAAGCCTGGTTTATTTGGTAATCATGCTTTATGGAACAGGCCCCAGGAAATGTCTGGTCTGTTTTAGGTGGAGACTTCGTGGAGGTTGTCACCACCTGGTTGTCACCGCTAAGGAGCGCTACTGCTGCTCTGCCGTCCATCTGTCTCTCTTTTGCTCGCTTGTTCTCTCGCAGTCTCTCTCTTTGTTCCATAAATATTTTAAATATTGTTATTTTGTTGATGCTGTGTATTATTATTTTGTTGATGATGAGGAAATTGGTTTGATTTAATGTGATTTGACGTAATTATACATTTTTATTTAGTTATGGATAGTGGTGCCATCTGGAGGTAAAAGAAGAATATTACACATTAAAAGGTTTTGGACAATGTTTTTAAGTGGGCTTATACAGTGAATCCATTTGTGATCCATCAATCTGTCCATTTGAAAGAGGGTTAAGAGTTAAGGTCTTTAAATACCCGGGTGCTTGAAAGGATGAAAAACAGACATGGAAAAATCAAGAATAAAACCATTTGCATGAGTGAAAATGTCAATAACATTTTGTCTGCAGTAGTTCTGCAGGAAGTGTCTTGTGGGCAGACAGGGACATGTTGCTTGTGATTTATCAAGCTATTATTTTAAATCGGGGTGGCCAATACGTCGACCGGTAGATCGCGGCGGTAGTGTGGGTAGATCGCGTGCCAATTACAAAAAACATTCCGCAAATTACGATGCGACCAGTCCGACATCTAACGAGTGTCACCATGCACCTGGTCACATTTGGAAACGTAGCGTCATAGCTCGAGACGCGATGTCAGGAATGGACACAACTTGACAGTGCGCGCGCTCCACAGAGCAGCGTGAGACGTGTGTGTGTCAGCGTTTGACAAACGGTTTAAAGACTGGAGACATGCAGCTGAGATCCAGACCTCATGGAGAGTTTGACAACTTCCTCACAGAGGAACCACAACAACACAAACATGAGGACATGTGCCACCTCCTTCATTACTGCATTATTTGTTGCACATATTTTTCCAAATTCCATCCCACCATGACTAATGATCATATAGTCGTCTGCTTGTACCTGGCAACCAGTGCAGTGCAAGTCATCAGAAATGTACTGTGCCATAAAGGTTTTATATAAATAGTATATTCACACACACATTTTTTACAGCAGGTAGATCGTTTTGACCTGGTCATTGTAAAAGTAGCTCACATGCTGAAAAAGTGTGGACACCCCTGTTTTAGATCATGGGAGGACTAATAGTGAAACTAGGCAGATAAAATTGAGCATTAACATAGCTGTCAGTGGCAGTTTTTCCTTAGTGTTTTTCATATACACATATTGGATGACAACTTTCCAGTCTGCTGTGTTTAACACTTTGCAAGGCTCACATCAGCTTGTTCACAATCTGATCAAGTTGCGAGCACAAGCATTCAGTGTTGATGACATATTCACATTTGTAACCATATTAGACAGCTGCTCCTGTGGAAACTAAGCAACAATGCCAAAATGAGAATATATATATGAATACTATATATATATATATATATATATATATATATACACACACACACACACACACACACACACACACACGGAAATACCAATGGGGTGGGGGGGGTGGGGGGGGCAGATCTAAGGGAAGTGCAGAGAGGTGGGTATGACTACAATTCTGCTTCCTGGTCTCAACTCTGATTGGTCATTTTGGGCTGATAAAATGTGCCAGCTCACAGTACCACCCAGCATCCAGGATTTGCAGCAATTTACCACAGTGCCATATAGGGTGCTGTGGGATCAATAAAAGTGTCTTTCTTCTTCTACCTTTTGTGCCACTTTCATCTCAAGTCTGGTATTTTACTTCTTTACCCATGGGACTAGCATGCAGGATCACAACCCTGCTGGTGACTGTGTTGCTGAAGCAGAGCTCCTAAGACGTCAGTCCTTTTCCTCTCCATTGCGGAGCGACTATGTCCAACTCTGAATCTGTGTACACTACATACTCTGGTGAGTCTAGAACTTTTATTCTTTTGTTAGCAATTTCAGATATGGGACCGGAACCTTGAGACTGGCATGGTGGGATGGCATTAGTTGAGGATATAATCCCACTTCCACTACAAGTGTTGGCATCATGGTCAGTAGTACATTCACAAGTTTGCATGTTCGCCCCTTGTCTGCATGGGTTCTCTGGGTACTTCGGCTTCCACCCACCATCCAAAAACATGCACTTTTGGGGTTAGGTTGATTAGTGACTCTAAATTGTCCATGGGTCCTTGTCTATATATATCAGTGGCGAACCGTGAGCACCCACGTGGGGACCTGGGCTAAACTAGGTACCCAGCAACCCCTTGCTGATAGTAAGAGCCAACAAATGGGAAAGGATGTGATGTGCTGTAATGTAATGACCATGGCAGCAATGCACCAAATTTGATGCCAGCTGCCACAAAACGCCACAGAAGAAGCTGGCCTTGGGCATAGGCTAGGGATGACCTGAATACATGTTTTCTCTCATCTGGGTCAGCTTCCTTTCGATTGTCAAGAGAATTTGTCACCAGTTCCTTAGCCAAGGGGAGTCTAGGGGCCATATTGACCATGTCAATAGGTTTCCTTTAAAGATGACAATCTACTTGTAATGTGGCTAACAATGCTTTTATGTGTGACACTTTCCTTTGGGGCCATGACGACCTCATACTACACTACACAGCCACGTGATGCATGATGTATGTATTACCACTACTTGGAGTTTGAACTCCAGGTACTGGGAGGTCATTTCCAGGTCTTTGCAAGGCCAGGCTGTCCTGTCACTACAGAAACCACTTGTTCGCAAAAGAGCTGGCTCTAAGAGCCCATGCTTTGTAGTGAAACAGAAGAGCCGACTCACGTTGATTGAGACCCGGCTCCTCGCTTTCTTATTAGCTCTACTCACAAACCTGAGGACCAGGGGCAAAACTGATGGGCACACCATGTGGCTAATCAAAACGACAACATAGAATCATACCATTATGATAAAGCAGAGGGGGATAAACGCTTTACAGAAACTGGAAACAGCAGAGCACAGTGATGTCATTGTAAATTGAAAATTACAGTGAGAGCAGGTTCCACAACTAATCTGCACCGACACATAAGAACCGTTCATCCCCTTGTACAGTTGGAAGGGAGAGGGCAAGCTCGGTCTCCATTTACTGACCCTGGTGAGTCTGGTCTCAAACCAACAACAGTTGTCGCGGCAACAAATTAAGAGTTTGCTTTTGACATTGTAGATTTGTTTACAATGGTTTTTTGCAATGGTGTTCCTTTTGCAATGGTGTTCCCTTAAAAGTTTGTTAAAGTAAGAATGCTTTTCTTAACTGGGCAAAAGAACAAAATGAAGCAATTATAAAGTTTATAATAAAAACACTGAATGCAAAAGGGCTTGTCAACACACAAACCATTCATTTTTGCTCAGTTATGCTAAAATATGAGGCTACAAATGATTGATTATTTATCATTGATTAATTAATGTGCACTAATAGTGCACATCAGGACTTTTACTTATAATTTGAACCAACAGTTCTTTGACAATAGGATAAGTTGTCATGATAACAAGTGACAAAATTTTCATTTCAGAGGTGGGGAGACAGCCAATCGAGGAGCTTGTTTACTCACTACTAACTACCCTCATTACGACCTGCAAATTCAATCTTATCATGCCCTAATACACTTGCCTTGCTCTTTAAAGCTCTGTAAGTTTTTGACAAGGGGAGGAGGTTCAGTAGACTCATTCACTTATATTGCATAATCCAAGTGCTCTCACTTATTTTTGATAAATCACAAAATAAAATAATAACAAAGAAAGCAAAAAAGCTGAAATAAAATAACATGGAACAAATATAAACTTGAATAGATTAGAATAACAGTGTTTCTTATTTGACACAAGTGACCTGAACAGGCTGAATAATTGCATTGGAAAACAACAAAATACTTTTTGAGAAAAAGACATGTAGCAAGATGTAAACAGTGGGGAAGTTTTCCAGCTTTTATAGACACTGAAAACACTCCAGCAGCAATACCAAAATGTGTTCAAGAAAGTAGTAAAGCCATTCTAGCCTACTAGCCATACTAGCAGGACTGTCAATATGGTTGCAAAGTGGTCTTTCAGGCATTCACCTCTTCATCACCTTTATGAATACAAATGACAACAGACTCTTAGTTTGTGGTTCTGTTATTCTTTTAGAAATAATTGAATTTGGTATGGTTTTATTGTTTTTGACATTTCATTTTAACATTGTAACAACGAAAGAATCAATCAAATTTTATTTGTATAGCCCATATTCACAAATTGCAATTTGCCTCATAGGGCTTTAGCAATGTGTACAGGTTGCGACATCCTCTGACCTACACCCTCAGCAAGGGTGAGGCAAACAAATCAGCCAAAAAAATCATTTTCAGTATAATATAATATAATATAATATAATATAATATAATATAATATAATATAATATAAGTGGAAGTGGTTGCACCTGGAGACTACGGAGAAGAGGTTGAATTAGTAAGGTGCATTAATAAGACATAGATATAATGATATGATGTAGGTGGAAAGAGGGAAAGGAGACAGAGGAAGAGAAGTAGTGTCCCCCTATAAGTCTGCTCTTAAATACGGAGAGGGTGTCCGCCTCCCTGACCAAAGCTGGGAGATGCATCCAAAGCCAAGGAGCTTGATAGCTGAAGGCTCTGGCGCCTAGTCTGCTCTTATGGATTTTTGGAATTGTCAGTAAACATGCATTGTTAAATTTTGTAGGTATGTTGGTGCCATACCATTTAGAGCTTTGTATATAAGTAAAATGCTTTTGAATTCAATTCTAAATTTCACAGGGAGCCAGTGCAGTGAAGCTAGTATGGGGGAGATATGATCTCTTCTCCTGGTTCTAATTGTAAAATTGTGAAAAGATAAGAATAAGATTTAACTATTTATAGTGAATAATGATGAATCTAGGACCTCACAGCAATATATATAAAAACTTACTTTCAGCAAACTTACTTTTGGTGACAGCAAGTTGTGTTCCATTTCGATGCTGGACGATGTGCTTTACTGGGACCTCCAACCATGCTTGTGTACACGTGCCTCACGGTGTGTGTTTATCCCCACTGCCACCGAACAGCTCGGCATGGACGGACGAGTCGGTGTTTGTTGACTTCTGTATTAGATCAACCGATCATTATTGCTCACAACTTGCATAGATATTACATTATATTGCACACTAAAGGACCCTTTCGCGATTACTTTTGTGTTCCAAAATAAAAACAAGCGAGGCGTGCAAGAGACATTCCCCATCTCTTACCGAGAGCGCTGTCTCCTTTATCCACCAATCAGCTTGTTGCGGAACTGTAGTTTAAGCCACGCCCTTTGTTCCCCGTCTGTTCTCCAGAGCTGGAACATGTTGTTGACAATAAAGCCAAATGAATTCTCCCAACTGGACGCCCCGTGGTACCGAGGTGCTTTGATTTTACCCAGAGCAGTAAGACAAAGTGCTGACAGGCTGGTGTTTAACCTTTCTGAACAATGAGCAGACGGCCTAAAGGACGTCCAACATTATTCGTCCAAGGATAAAATAATGTAACTACGTCGTCCCTTCATGTTAACTTTTAACAACAACAAATTATGGATCTTTGCGACAGGGAGAAGAGGAGAAAGTTAACCGGAGGTATACAAGCCTGCAGGCGGATTATGGCTGGGAAGCTTAAGCGAGAGAGTGGCAAAGTCCTCCGGTCCCTCACGGTGGAGGGCAATAATCACACTGAGCCCATGGAGGAGGAAGAGGACAATGACTGCTTCTCTATCAGCTTCCTTGGGAATAAGCGTCTGATGCCCGCTACTACGGTGACTCCCCGGTACAATCTGCTGAGGGAGGTCGGCCGAGGAAGCTACGGGGTGGTGTATGAGGCTGTAGCCCGAAAAACAGGAGCCACGGTGGCAGTAAAAAGGCTTCAGTGCGACGCCCCAGAAAAAGTTGAGCTGGCGCTGGCCGAATTCTGGGCCCTGACAAGCCTGGAGAACCGACACCAGAACGTGGTCCAGCTGGAGGAATGTGTCCTACAGAAAAACGACCTGGCCCAGAAAATGAGCCACGGAAACAAGAGATGCAAACAGTATCTGCGCCTAGTGGAGACGTCACTCAAAGGTACACAGACTACTGAAATGCGTATTTCTCACTTGTTAGCAGCCAAAATAACGAAAATATATTTAGAGCTCTCATTTCAAAGACAGGCCTGTTAAATCAAAAATCAAAAGAGTAAGTAGTTGACGAAGTGTTAATGATTTTACCAGCTTAAGTGCTAACTCCAAGTTGCCATGTGAGTCTGTTGATGACATTAGGCAAAATATTGGCCCAGGTTTATTAATTACATTAGATCAAATATATTCAATACTTAGCATAGTTATTTACTATGCTATAGTTATAGTATATTGGTGACTTGTGTATAAAATAAAATCTTAATATAACATTTACGTTATACCATGGTTATCTGTGACTGTATCTTTGTGGTTGCTATATCTGTTCCTTTACAAAGGAATATGTAAAATGCATCATGTGCCATTAACTATAAATCATATGTGTAGAGCAAGGGTTTCAGGATTTTACAAATTAAAAACAACAGTCATTGGTTTTGTCACCCCTTTCTCTTGACTTTGCTATATGTTTCCTGTAGCAGGGGCAGAAAGTACACTGTGTAGCCCAGGGCTCATAAGAGAACACTGTGTACTACTGGGTGACTTGTTAACCCATTGCTTGTTGTCTGGAAATTCAGTAACTAAACAATTAGGCTCCAGAATACCATGAAATATTAGAATTAAATAGTACAAGTTTTTCAACAGCTACATATTTATTTATCTCTATTATTTATATTTATCATTTATTTTTTATTGCTCAAGTGGGCTAAGAAAAATAAATACAAACACACTCTATTTATGAAGTTCACATTTAACATTGAAATACCATTTCTACGGTTCATCAGTCAAAAAGATGCATGCTCAAAATGAAATCAGTTCATATTGTTTGTTTTCATTCTTACTGCAGACTGGGTGTTACGTAAGTGTCACCATTTAGGCTCTTCAAATATTAATCCTGAGCTGACATCATTTCGAGTGCTAATTTGTAGGATTTTGATATATTTTTTGCTATATCTCAGGAATATGTCTACTTATATTGTATCTTAGTCCATTCAATGTAGTTAAAATATAAGGCAAAAAGATAATGATAAAGATAAATGCAGTGTCAACAGAAAATGATGTATCATGGCTCCAAAAGCTTCAAAAGATGGCAAATCTGGCATTCTACATCACAGCAGTTGATATGTCATTAAAAATGATGGGTTTGAGAAGAGTAATGAAAGCATGCAAGCATTGTTGTGCAGTTTCCTGATATTGATCTTAAAAATTGGATTGGGACATCTCTGGATAATACTGTTCAAATGGTAGCAAAAGTAGATTTAGGAAAGTGTGTGTGTGTGTGTGTGTGTGTGTGTGTGCATTTACGTATAGACTGTTTTTGCACTTTTTATAGGCTGAATCATGTAGTTTAAAAAGCATTACCTCACTAATCAGTTCATATCTGTCCCGGTCCAATCTCCATGCTGTAGGGGAACGCATGCTGGGTTATCTGGATCAGGAGCCATGTTACCTCTGGTTTGTCATGGAGTTTTGCGAGGGTGGAGACCTCAACCAATACATCTTGTCTCGCCGACCTGACCCCCAAACCAACAGGAGCTTTATGCGTCAGTTGACGAGTGCCATAGCTTTCCTGCATAAGAACAACATTGTCCATCGAGATCTGAAGCCAGACAACATTCTCATTTCTCAGAAATCTGGTTCACCTGTTCTAAAAGTAGCTGATTTTGGTCTCAGTAAAGTTTGTGCTGGCTTAAACTCTGAGAACTGTGAAGAATACCTTGCAGCAGGAGCAAACAGCAACCTGAACAACATCAATATAAACAAGTTCTGCTTGTCCTCAGCTTGTGGCTCAGACTTCTACATGGCCCCCGAGGTGTGGGAGGGCCACTACACAGCCAAAGCTGATATTTTTGCCCTAGGCATCATTATCTGGGCCATGATCGAGCGGATCACATTCATCGACGCTGAGTCCAAGCGTGAACTGCTAGGCACCTATATTCGGCATGGCACAGAGATTGTACCTGTCGGTGAGGCTCTGCTGGAGAACCCTAAGATGGTTCTCCACATTCCACAAAGGGCCAGGAGCTCTATGTCTGAGGGCATGAAGAAATTGCTTCAGGACATGCTTGCAGTTAACCCTCAGGACAGACCAGATGCCCTCCAGCTGGAGGTGCGGATGGACCAAGTCACATGTGCTGCATGACAGCCTCCTCTCCTATTTGTATCGTGACCAGTCACTAAAGGGATTGCTTTGCCTCTCAGGTAGGCTTGCCTTCCATCATAATTCAGTCTTAAAAGTTTTACTGTCTTCCTACAATAGGATAAGTTCTTAAACAGTGGGGATTGAGAACATTAGTGGGAATTAAAACCTGCAGGCTTATCTGTGACACAGAAGTGCTTGAAGAAACAGCCCCTTAAGTAAATGCAGTGTGGAGTGGTTAATAAAAACATCAGATGACATGTTATTTTTTATTACGGGTTCCTATTTTACTTGACAGCCTTAACATTAGTGCTCTCCAATGGATACTTTGACTGAGACACGTTAACGAGACGAAATGTTAATAAAATGCACAAATTCAAGAAGTGTACTTTATTAATTAATTGATTGAAAAATTAAGTGTAGGTAAGTGTGGCGGAGGCTGTAAATGCAGTGGCTTTCGTAATAAACCATTGCAACCCGTTTATCCAAGATGAGACTGTAGTGAGCATTACAGAGTAACAAACTGGGCTTCAACACATTTTGAGTTTTCAATGCAGTTTCGTTTTTGCTTTTTGTCCCCTCTTGAATTTTTTTGGCTGTTTTTTTTATTTGGCCCACTGTGTATGTGAGTTTGACACCCCTGCAAACACATCTGTTTTAGCATGGTTATTCCAGTTAATTCCCACCAATTTTAGGTGAAACCAACCTATTGGGCTACAGAGTCAGGCAAAAAAAACAGAAAGCTGTGCCATTATTATTTTTCATCTGCCAGAATGGGAATTTACACACAATAAAGTTGAGTTTGGTTCCTTAATTAATTCAACTAAAATTTACAGAATTTATCAGACTGTATTTTTTTATAACCTTGTAATTACTTCCTGCTTATACTATATATCAACAGAAATATTTTACATTGTCAGCATTGTCTTTTACTTAATCATGTAATGATTGGATTTTCGGTGTATATATGAATATACACCGAAACACAGTGGGCCAGTTCAGATTTTTTTCACTGAATCCACTACCCATTGACAGTGATAGTGTAAACTATTTAAATATTGTACATTTATATTTTAAAGATTTTAGTCCTAGCCTTGTATTGTTATCAGAACATTCACCAGTGCAAAGCCGTGTTTTTGGAACTCAGAATGTCTCAGTCAGAATGTCAGCTCTCCTGGAGCCAGGCCTGGGGGTTGGGCTCGATGGCGAGTGCCTGGTAGCTGGGCCCGAAGAGACAACGTGGGTGCCCCTTCCCATGTGCTCACCAACCGTGGGAGGGGCCAAGGGGGTTGGGTGCAGTTTGAGCTGGGTGGTGGTTGAAGGCGGGGACCTTGGCGGTCTGATCCTCGGCTACAGAAGCCCGCTCTAGGGACGTCAAATGTCACCTCTCTGATAGGGAAAGAGCCTGAGTCCAGCTAACATAATATGTGGAAATGATCTTTACTCACGTTTCCTCACTGATTTTTCTGTTATTTGATTTTAAAGATTGTAAGGAACCCCCCAATGTCACATACACATACAGTAGGAAGCACCCTTTTCTGCAGTATAAAGACGTGTCCCCTTAAGATCTTAATTATCTCAGTTTACTAAATAGAGTGGAAAATCCTTATAGCACGTCAATCACCTGTTAGGTGCTTGCTCAGTGACCCGACCCATCTGATTGTTTGTGTGAATTGAGACACTCTGTTGATGAGGATAAATCCCAGCATTCGTTTCACAGTGAGCTGTCCGATCTTGGAGCCATTCTCTGTCAGCCATTTATATAAACCCCTGCTGACGGACGCCACCCCCCTCGTTTTGTGATGTAACAGAGCTTGTTGTCTTGTGGCATGATGGGATAGCATGTTATGTAACAGATCCTTCATTGGTTCAATTTAGAAAAAACTGCTGGACACAGGGATTTGTGGCTGGAAACAGTGAGGTTGTTGCATGCTGCACGTGTATTTATGTCAGATTACGAGGAGCCCGATGGGACACACAGTATATGAAATCAACATTCTGTAGATGGTGCAACATTTGTTGTCCTCTTTTTAACCTTCAATAGGGGTGAGGAAAAACTACCAAAAGAAACCATTTTAATAGGGGGAAACGGAAAGAGAGTAATAAGTGAGGGACAGATGTGCAAGAGATGCCAAATGAGCAGAGCAAACAAACTAACAAAATAACAAAATAACAACATTGAAAGCAGAAAAACACTAAAAAAAATACAATTTATAATACTTGATATATTAATTATTAACTATAATAGCAATGAACCTGACCAGAAACATAGCAACACAGTAATAATAAGAAGCACAGACTAGACTAGATACAAAGGATAAAGACATAATAATGTCATATTATGATGTGATTTAAATACAGAGAGAGCGAAAGAGAAGTTTCACCCAGCACTCTAGGTTTATAGCAGAATAACCGTGGGATGGTTCAGAGCTCACTTGAGGCAGCCCATTCTGTAAGTTTTATTAAAGAGGAAAGTTTAACTGTTGAGCGTATGTCTGACTTTCGAACCCATGGTTAAACTGTGGTCCAGGCATGGTGATTGGTAAATATTACAGGAGTTCACCCAGTCCAGGGTATAAACTGGCACCCTCACGTTCCCATGCTTGATGGTGGTCTGGGATGGTGGCGCTTCACCCAGATCCTCGCCCAAGCCGGTTTTGAGCGACCTCTCGGTCCCAAGCCCGATTCTCTAGCCTCTTTGTCACCACTCCCCCAAGACAGATGAAGCAAAATACGACTTCAAAAATAGTATAATTGTACGAAGGCAGGATTAGGTATGTTTTGTATTGGCTTAGTAAGTGGGGCTACTGTTGATGGGCTGAGAAATGCCAGAGGAAAGATCACTTTTTATGTGATTATGGGAGCTCGGGAAATGAGCATATTGGCTTTCTTATGCAACATGGCTGTAAAACTGTGTATTCAGTCGCTGCAAAGCTTAAATATATTCTCACTCCAGGCTTTGGAGCAACATCTGCAAACACAAGTTCCTACACAAATGATTATGTCGATGGTCTGGACTTTATGATTCACCAATCAACATTCTGCACAGTTCTGGACTCACTGTGCCCCTACAGTGTTCTGGAATAACACTGATCCACATTTTTTCCACTCCCCTGTTTATATGAGGACTTTCTGTCTGGTTTCAGAGTTCATCATAGCACTGAGACAGCTTTGGCAAAAGTCTCAAATGACCTACTCATTGCCTCTGACAATGGATTTATCTCTTTCCTGGTTCTGCTAGAACTTAGTGTAGCTTTGGACATTGTTCACCACCACGTCCTTCTTCAGAGGCTTGAACACTTAATTGACATACAGTGATCCCTCGTTTATCACGGGGGTTACGTTCCAAAAAGAACCCGCGATAGGCGAAATCCGTGAAGTAGAAACTTTTATTTTTTTACAGTTATTATACAATGAAATACTCCATAAAACATTGAAAGCAAGGAACAAAACCTTTTTACAGGCCCAAGCATTTGTTTAAGAAATAAAAATAGAATCCGCCCTTTAAAGGGCCAGCGTCTCCGTCCCGAGCACAGCCTTTTCCACACAGAGCACAACGCGCATGCATATACTGTAAAAAAAAAAAAAGCATAACAAACTGCACTAAAAAAATCCGTGAAACAGCGAAGCCGCGAAAGGTGAACTGTGTAATAGCGAGGGATCACTGTAATGTGCTTGGCGCAATGTTACTTATGTTAATCATGCAAATGACACTCATGCAAATGACGCTGTACCTTTCATTAAAAGCATATGAAACAAATTAGTTAAACTCCAAGCATGTCTATAAGATAATCCTGGATGAGCCAACATTTTATATTATTAAATGTGGACAAAACTGCAGTTCTACTACTTGGCCTTGTACACCTTTGAGGGTTATTATCGAGCGATGTAGCTACTTTAGATGGCATTGTTCTTGCCCCCAGTGAGGGTATCGAGGAGTTATCTTTGATCCTGATTTATCACTTGATTCTCACATAAAACAATCTCAAAGTTTCTCAACAATTCTCACCCTCCTCGGGAGCCAGGTGTAGGAGTAGTAATAATAGCTGGTCATTTGCATTATTTAACATACACCCAACCCAGACAAAGGGATTTTCATTTTAGTGAAACTGATAAAGGAGAGAAACAGAGGTTATAACGTGTATTTCGGTCATGCCACAATCAAAACGTTTATTAGTGAATGCTCATAATTTACAATACAAGTCATTCAAACAAAATACAGTATGTCATTTTTGTGGGGGGTAGGAGAAGTCACACCACCAAATTAGGTCTCTTCATTCAACCCATCAGACATGATTACACAGAGTAAAGAACACACACAGCATGTTGCTGTATCCTGACATATTCATATTTTGTGTCTCTACAGATTAAGTTACAAGATGATAATGAACTCCAAATGACAAAAGGACTCTGATATAGTGATCTGTGAACAAACCACACTCATAACTGGAAGAAAGTGATGCCAACAGCAGCCAAGTTTCACCTGCTGTCACCACCACACATTTTTAACTGAAGAAAAGTGCCCGGACTCTTGACAAATGTGACAACCAGTTGTATATGTGATGCTTTATATTTATTGATTTTTGTCTCCCACTTTCCTTCTGTAGTCCTGCACCTTAATAACATTTGTATTATACTGGGATTTGGCACAGATTACAGTACTGGATGTATCAGTGCTTTAAAGTCACAGCATGAACTACCTAATGTTTTACTGATGACAGTACAAACAGCAGACAACTACGCGAAACAACCTTGTGCCTCCCACCAATTGCAAATTGCAATTGGTTTTTGAATAAATAATTGTGTGGATCTTGTGTCTTGCATTTTTCTCTGTAAAAATTTGCTACCAATGGAAAGACTATTTTACATCCAATGATGTCACAGTTTAGTACCCATATCTGCAATAATGTTAAGTTATATCAGTTTGTGATAATTTGGTGTCCTTTTTTGTTGTCAGTGTATTATTTGCTCATGTAAGAGGTTTTACACAGATGTTTAATAAATCTGTGCCATGCTCCAGAGGAAGAGGTAAAACAAATGTGAGTATTAGTAGTGTTTATGTTGTTTTGAATTCATGCCTAAGAATGAGCAGGCTGTATCAAGTCCATTCATTGTTTTGCAATTGTTACCAGGTACAGTACTGTCTTGCAGGGAATGATACTGCCATTATTATTTTTTGTTGAAACCAAAGATCATCTTTTGAACAAATTCTGTGTTATCTTGACATATGTACTAAATAAGTCTATGACAAAATTAATCAAATACTGTATTTGTATAGGCCATATTCACAAATCACAGTTTTCCCTTGGGCAAAAGTACAGTATCATCCGGAAAAAAATAGGGAACAAGGAACGAGAAGGAAAAACTAGCAAAATATAGATTTAACACGGAAGAAAAACGTAACAAAAAGCTGGGTTTATCTGTGATTTTAGATTAATGCACTTCCTTTCTATGATTAAAATAGTCTCTAATCCTGTATTACCCGTGAATTTACAGTCTGGCAAAATTGATTATTATTAGCATACAGCAATAATGTGCATATTTGGGCACGGGACATGAATGCAAAATTAATAGTTGTTAACACAAAAATATTCAATTTGATGATGAGACTTGTTTTTTACTTTGTACTAATAACCTGCTTTTACATTTCTATTAGTCATTTATCCTTTTGAATGTTGATTATGTGACCTGCTCAGAATTGTTCAGTTAACCTAAACGCTAACATGATTAAATGACTGTGTATGCCATGCCATGTCAAAAGTGTAACAGCTAAGTAAGTATCTTTACTGCTAATTCATCACTGATACCCCATGTTGTCAACTGTATTTTTTACCCTAACCCTTGCCATCCATTTAGCTCGCTCTAGTAATGATTCCACTTGAAAGCACTTCACACTATGCAAACTGTTCACTGCCTCACTGAAAGCACTGTATAGAGCTATACCTCTGGGACTTGTTTGTAATAACTTTATTCTTTTACTGTATATTTCCAGCTTGTACAGAAATTTCAAATTGTTAAAAAGCCTTTTGTTCATAAAGCTGACCACAGCCATTAGATTTTTGAGAAAACAGATACAATCATGTTTTTCTTGTGAATATCTTTGACAACGTTTCATGAAATAAATGAATAAAATTATAAATTAGTTGTGAGAAACATATTGAGCATAAACATTTTGTAGTAAAGACATTTTAGGAAATTGAGGACATTTTGACTGGTACTCACAGGGATTTTCACTGGTACTCACAGGGAGTTTGAGGGATAAAGGTTTTAGGGATAAAATAGAATGACGTTTAGCTTTAGGTTGGGATAGGGTTGATATTACACCTGTAATTGTGATATTAATCTTAATGTATTACGTCAATGAGTGTCCTCATAAAAAACTATTATTATTATTATTTAAATTATGCATGCTCCATTTCTCCTTTTATTTTTACCAAATTGAATGTTTACAACTACTGATTACTACCGTAGTCAGTTTTGATGATGTACACTAAATCTTCTGTGGGTATAACTTAGCTATTATTCTCTCCTTCCTGCTCTTTCCTGTGTTCTAAGACACCTTTCATCAATCCCTCACATATCATTCATTCATTTTGTTTTTCTTTTACTATCAAACCAATTATTTTGATCATCCTGAATTAATTTATTTTCTAACAATAGCCACATTTGAATAATATTCCATTAACTGCTCAAGCAGCTTCAGCATGGAGCTGTTTCTGTCTTGCTCCTAATGAATGAGCTAATTTTACTCCAAAACTCTGTAACTGTAGTTACTTTATTTTTAATAGAATGCTTTCCTCTTCATCCTTTGCCTGAACAGCATTCTTCTGCCACAACACATGCAGCCACTGAATTAAGATGAAAGAGAGAGAGAGAGGGATAAACCAGAGGAGCAATGACGCACTGTCAAACTGGTTGTAATAATAACCATGACAGCTATGTCAGAACCTGAGTGATATAGTTATGATATCAATACTCAGGGGTTAGTGGTAAAGGTCAGGAACTGCGTTCCCGCCACCTTAGTCAAATAAATAAATAACTCAGTTCATACTAACTGTCACATTGTTGATTACAGATCATTTTCACATGTTGCTCTTTCTCAAAAGCATCAAGATGCTCAACAAATTAGAGCACAGTATCACCCACCATGTTGTTAGAAGCCATAGGTAGGTAGAAGCCATTGGTAGGCTCAATAGACAGTAAGGTTACTGGCAAGTAGGAAGGTTGATTTAATCTAACAAGATATTCTTTATTAAGGGCAGAATTAAGTAGTTTTATTAGGATGGAGTCTTGAAGTTCCTGGTTTAGATGAAACGATAACTGAAGTTATTAGTTAAGGTTGATCTGAATATAGCAGGCTAAATATGCAACAAGATTTTCAGCTGTTCTGTTCTGTTTCTGAAGATGAGTTAGCACAAATTAAGGGCACGGGTTGGTCATTTTCTTTTCTCATTAAGGAGCTCATAAAGTTATTACCATGAAGTGGAATATTAAGATCAGCAGAGCTGTGGTTCCTTGTCAGGTTGGCTACAATTTCCTCTATAAATGATGTGTAATAGGCAGCATTGGCAGCATTGGCAAGGGATGCTAAAAGTGTGATAAGTGTGATAAAAGAGGATCTCATTGAAAGACCATTAAATACTCAGTCAGTCAGAACATCATAATTTTTAAAGAGAAAATTACAGTATGGATAACAAAGATAAGTGATGAATGGGAAGACTACCTATTGCCACCTTAAGATATAAATAACACAGTGAATATTTATTTAAAAGATGCGTCACATAATGTACTTTCTTAACTGTTATGAATGAATGAAGAATATAAGCCTCCTAGTCAGAGCAGTTCTGAAGCCACTTTCTTTGTCTGCGCTTTTCTGGTAGACCAGTACATTTGGATTTATCTGTCTTCTGCCAAGTCGGAGTACTTAAGTTTGCGAGAATTTCAATAGTGCAAAAATATAGTCACAAAATAAATGTTTACATGGCATGTGCACCATGTTTTGAAAAAAAGAAAAAAAAAATCAACAATACAATGTGATACATTTCCAAGATGAAAAAAAAAACAGATACTTTTTAGCAGTTACCACTTAATTTTTGTTACCATTTATAAACATGCATGTTTTTCTTTTGATTACACAAAAAAATATTTTTACAGCAACGGTGTCAGTCATACATGTTTTATAAAGGTTGGCTGCAGATGCCATTTTAGATTTTCAGTATGGAGAAAAACACCAAAAACAAAACAAGCTGATGAAATGGGTGAGGATGATATATCTTTAATTTGGACCTGTGATTGAGTTACAACGTTGAGGCAAAAAATCTAATCTGACCTTTGCAAACCAAATACATGTATTCCTTGTGTATGGGGGAACCCTACACACTTTATCTTTTCAGTTAATTCAGCAAATATCTAATGCATTTGAAGCATCCTTCCGCTGCCTTTATGCCTTTATTCAAGTCTTTTTACTCATCTTTTCAGCTCATTCAGCAGAGTTAATGCATTTTCAACTTAAGTGCACTTTTTCTTGTTTTGAGTTCATGTACTTTAATACAGTACACTTAATAGCCACCCAGCCCATATCCTCCCATTGTTAAAAACTAGAATGTGCCTCTGAAACCCTATTACTGTGAGCCACAAGTAATTAACTTTTTTTTCAAAAAAAGAGGCAAAACAGAAAATCACATGTGTATTATATTATACAGGTAAAAACAAGGGACTTGTTTCATGTGAGAGTCAAATGACACATCCTTGTAAACTGGTGGGTGGTAAACTTCAGAAGAAAAAGAGAAAAAAAAAATGCAAATGTGTATTTGAAGTGAGGAGGAAATGATAAAATACACTTAGTGCTTCTCTAGTTTCAAGTATCCCATTAAGTCTTTTACTTCCAGCCACATGTACAAATGTGAGGAGTGAAAGACTTTGTACTAAATCAGACCATCCTACAAAAGAAATCTTAATGTGCTGTTCATGTTTCATGATATTGAAGGGCCCTAATGGCTTCGCTCTTTCTGTTTTGATGTCATCTTCTCATAAAAGACGTATTGATCTGGGTTGATACCTTAATATGGCTTCAAGCAAAAATTGTATTCTCTGATGGCAAGCCAGTGCATTTAGCTGGCTCCGTTTACAGGTTGTTCCAATATGAAATATCCCTTTTTTAACAAAATAATTAAAAAAACAGCCTTGTTCACATACAGCACTATCTAAGTTATCAGCATGAGTGGTAATATTGTCTAAACCTAATAGAGAATTGTTAGAGTTGAAAGTTCTGGCAATGGGGCTGTCATCTTTATTCAAATCATTATTTATTACTATATATCATTATTTCAAGTTTGAGAAAAACTGATGTGCTTTCACAATTTACAGGCCATGAGCTACTTCAGGCAAACTTGCAAGCATTTATTGGTACACTGTCCCAAGTACGAACAAGTGATGCAGATACTGTAATGTAATGTGTTGTACTGAAATGTAATATGTTCTAATAGTATGTTGTAATTTGGCATGAATGTACCTACATACATAATCCACCATAAAGCTATAGCAGAAGTGTCTCTCACTAGTAGAAGCATCAGAAATTAGTTTAAAGTAAAACTACATGAGCGTCCCTGGAATTAATTATGTGTTATTTCTTTTTTTTAAAGATTGAAAAACTTAATGAGAAAATTGTCATGTTTGTGTTGGTGTAACAGAGTTGTTTAGTGCCATTTCCAAGCAGGATTTAACAATCTTGACACCATTTTTTTTTAACATACTTTATTAATCCCAAATTAGGTCACAACATTGGTACATAAAGTAGCATGCGGAGCAGTGGGCTACCCCCCCCCCCCCCCCGAAGGAAGCATCCAGGGAGCGAATTTGGGGGTCAAGGGCCTTGCTCAAGGGCCCAAAGTGGTGGACGGCAGATGGTGGCGCCTCTCCCATTTTCCAGCCAATCCGGTGTATAGACAGGGCAAAAAGTGCCCATTAATTCAGTGTTGGACATGCCTCGTGTACATGTCAATTGCATGCGAGTACTCAGAATTTTGAATCAACTTTTGGAATGTAAATAATCTGAAGTAAAGGTATATAGAAAGGGAACAAAATATCAGTACACACCAAATGGCAATTTGCCTATTTATTATATATTTACATTTACAGAAGCCCTTTGCTCCAGGGGCTTCTGTAAATGTAAATATATAATTTGGTGCAGTCACAGTCATTTGATCATAGCTTTACAGTATGAACAATACACTTAAAATTTTCAAAAGAAATTCTAATTTGCATTATGTTTAAGGAATTTTGTTGGTGTGATCACTCTGACCTGTCTACTCTGACGTGTTTGGTGCCAATGATCTGTTCAGTCTGACCTGTTTGTTATATGACGTAATGCTTCAAAGATAAGACCCGACAAGTGCCCGTAGATGTGCCTTCTTATTATGTCTTAAATGCCATAACCAACCTTGTACCAGGGACAAGAGTTCTTATCATGTCTTGAATGTCATAACTAGCCTTGTACCAGTTGCCGGTTTGCATCCCGGATTGGCCGGAAATCGGGAGAGACGCTACCATCTGTCCACCACCTTGGGCCCTTGAGCAAGGCCCTTAACCCCCTGAACTTGCTCCCCGGGCACTCCTCGTGGTGTAGCCTTCTGCTCTGCATGTGCATGTCAATAGTTTGTATCTGTACTAACTGTATGTTGTGTACAATGCATATGTAGAATATTAATTTCCCCATGTGTGGGACTATTAAAGGTGTTCTTTCTTTCTAAGAATAAAGTATACTCTAAATTTCAGACGTTGTCTCCGTTGCGTCTGTCTGCCTGTCATTCAGACACTAAAAATATTTTGACACATTATTGTAAATATTGTCTGAGATTTGTATATTTAAAAAAAACATAATATTATTCACTATTTGATACACATGTTATCATTATATATAAAAGCCAACAAGGGTTCAGTGTAGAAAATCTTAAACTTTGTTCCTTGTCCACATTCATTAAAAAATGTAAGTCCAAAATTGAAGAATTAAAAAAATTAAACATCAAAGGAAAAAATCCATGACTGATATACTGATGCATTGGATCATACGGCGGCTTCACAGTAAGTAGGCACTGGGTTCAATTCAAACCTGACAGTGCCTGGCCAAAGACTGAACACATGCTGGACCAATGTTGTGTGTGTGTGTGTGTGTGTGTGTGTGTGTGTGTGTGTGTGTATACAGTATGTGTATAATAGTTATTATTCTGCTCTGTCACACAAACTAAACAGGACAAACATCATTCCCGTTCTGAGCAGGAATTTGGATTATAAACTGTATTTTGTTGCCCTTTATAATTGGAGAGACCTGGATCTTCCTGCTCTAATCCTTAATGTATTGCCTTTATCTCCAGAACAAATAAAAGAAAGCCTTTAGATTCATCTGAAGAGATTGTAAGCCTGTTTGATTTAAGACATGGCTAATGTCTGTAGGACTGCTTTATCCTTTAGTCAAAAGATTAAAGGAACTCTGACATATGCTCCACTCACTTCAACTTTGAAAGTCAGTTAAACATGTAATATCATGGGAGGCTGCAACATTTCTGCTTTAGCCCTGAGGATTTTAGCAGGATTATGGCCCAACAGATCAATGCAGCATTGTCACTTACAATGAGGGATTTGAATAATTTACACACAATACTGTACCAGCTTTATTGACATTGCAGGCCAAAGGCAGGTCGTGAGCTCTGAGCAACACAAGAGTGGGAGCTTAAAGTCAACCCGGAGGGCAACAGTTCCCCTTTAACGGCACATCATACTGGCTAGTTCTGCTTATTATTTATGTTTCACATTTCTCTGCTGATCTCGCTTTTCTGTTAATTCTTGTTTTTTTTTTCTGCAGTTAAGCACAGATTCATTTTGAAAGTATATACTTCTTTATATTGTTTTTCTTTTTATATTCTGATATTGTTAATATTTTTTTTAATTTTTATTTTATGTTTTTTATATTGCTGGTAAGATTGGTTCCATGCCCTGCTGTTGCTGCACTGTAATTTCCCAATTTGGGATCAATAAAGTAAATCTATCTATCTATCTATCTATCTATAAATGTATAAATATACTATCTATCTATCTATCTATCTATCTATCTATCTATCTATCTATCTATCTATAAATGTATAAATATACGACTGAAGCACTCTGCACATCTAATATTTTATATCAGAAATCAGGAATCAAACCCAAGCCACAGCAGTGAGAGTGCCAACTCCTAACCACAGGATAACAATGCCTTGTATCTGGGCCAGACATGACTGGATCGAAATCGCGATTTTCACTTACGTGATTTTCAAATCGTGGGGATGTGCAATTTTATTAAAGGCAAATTTTACACGTCATGCTACAGCTTTTGTTCTGCTTGGATTAGAACGGAATTTAACACTGCTCTATTAAATATCTACCAGAGCCAGGGTATATCTGACAAATATAATTTCTTTTACTCTAATCATTATGTGGTGGGAGCGGGTGAGTGTGTTTTGTGTGTGCTCAGAGGTGTGGTATGTCTCAACAACACCACCTGGGGTTTACACCCAGAAAATAGCCAAACAAGGCCAACGCAGGTTCATGGATCACAGCGGGGACCAAAGGATGTGGTTCAAAGAAAGAATTTTATTAACATTTTAATTTGTTTAAAACTATAACTTTAAAATGACTGCAAGATAGGGAAAGTGTTGAGCAAAAGGGGGACATGTGCCACCACACTGGTGCGAGGACAAGATGAGAGCAAATAGGGCTGGGCTAACCGCGGCGTCAGGGAACTCAAAAAGGGAAAATTACAAACTATAAATCACACTGCACACTGCAACCGAAACCGTGTAAAAGACCACCACCAGGGAAGCGCTGCCGCTCGCTTGAACCCTTGGATCTCAGCACCTGTTATACACAAAGAGAACTTAGTTAGCCCCCAAGGCACATTGTGGGGAAACCCCAATGGGTTCCAAGTCACAGTTAAAAAAAAGTAACATGAAAACAAATACACACTTATCAATCAATCAATCAAATTTTATTTGTATAGCCCATATTCACAAATTGCAATTTGCCTCATAGGGCTTTAACAAGGAGTACAGGGTATGACATCCTCTGACCGACACCCTCAACAAGGGCGAGGAAAAACTGCCAAAAAAAACCCCCCTTTTAACAGAGGAAAAAAAACCGCAGAAACCTCCAGGAGACACTCATGTTAGGGATCCCACTCCCAGGGATGGACAGAAGTGCAATGGATGCCACGTGTACACAACACATTAACAACAAGGTCTAAATGTCCCCCGACAGTCTAGGCCTATGGCAGCTTAACTAAGAGCTGATCAAAGATGGACCTCGACCAGCCCTAACTATAAGCTTTGTCAAAGAGGAATGTTTTAAGTCTGCTCTTAAATACTGTGAGGGTGTCCGCCTCCTTGATTGAAGCTGGGAGATGATTCCACAGCAGAGGAGCCTGATAGCTGAAGGCTCTGGCTCCTAGTCTGCTCCTATGGATTTTTGGAATTG
>JAFBJQ010000785.1:73894-118388 GCA_016785345.1 Trinectes maculatus
CACACACACACACACACACACCGTAACCCCGACATCCCACCAGATGCGCGTGCGTTGCGTTTGCGCTGCGTCGCAGTAACGAAGCTGATACGTTTAAACTCTAATAAATGTTTGTGCTTCAGTTTGTGTTGCAAGTTGCAAAAAGACTAAATGCGATACAAAGCATGTGCTGATGTGAGGGCTGAGAATGTTGTGGAGATAAATGATTGACGGTGCTGAAAACGGTAACGTTCATATAAATATTCACGTTGAAATGATAAAACGTCTAATCAGGGTCTGATGATTTTCTCCTGACGGAGATTCCAGCGTATTTGTGCTTCCATATCAATCGTGTCTTCCAAAAAAGCACACGTCATGTGTGCCACGCCTTTCTGTCCACACACAGGCTCAGACAAAGAGGACAAACTCAGGGTTAGTTGGATAAAACCTGCCAGCGAGCAGGTTAGGTTTACAGAGCATGTTGCCGCGGTAACTGACTCAGAGTCCAGCTGAACCGGCTTCGTGAAACCGAAAACCCAGAGTTTCCACTGACGCTGAGTCAACTAACTCAGAGTTTTCACTAAACCTGCTTCCTGAAACAGGGCCCTGTTGCATCCAGCAATTATAAAATAAACAGCAGCTCAAACATTAACATCACACCAGAACAGTGGCGACTCCTGAGTAGGTAATCATCACAGCAAAGACGAAGGTATAATAAAGGCTCAGAGTGTGCAAGGATAACGGAGATGATACTAGGAGAAAATACTTCCACTGCCGCTGCAGCTCGTGAATTCCAATACAAAAACAAAATACAAAATTTCTTGATTTAGATAGCAGTGTGTAATTTAATGTGGAAAAATAAAGTAACATGGTCCGCAATATAACTGGGAAACTTCTTTCTCTATTTCTTTTTCGCAAACCTCTTTGTGTAATATTTTGTGAAAAACAAACTGTCATCTCCACAATATTGACAGAGGGATTTGATCTATTTGATTTGGTCACCAGACCAAGTTTTAAGCACATGACCAATTCCATTGGAATGACACCAGTTAAGCTTTATTCTAAAAATTTTAACATCTATTTACTAGCTGTTAAACTAACAACTAACTGCCAGGTAATGTAATTTGAACAGAATATAAGACAATATTGTAAATTGGATTACAATTTATAGTTTTTTCTGCAAAGACACCCAAGAACAACTACATTTTTTTTGTTTTTGTAAATTCATATACAGGAAAAACCTGTAAGAAATATCCTGTAATCTACTATAATTCTTTTTACAGTATTTAGCAGCAATTTTACAATACTTTACTGGTAACTTTTTGGCCAGCTATTAACTGTAAATTCTACAGTCAATTCTTTACAGTGTAATACTGCTTCTGAGCTAAATGTGCCAAAATCAGGGAGAGAGATTGCTCTCAGACTATATCTAGGATTTCAGAAATACTGCAAACCAAACACCAAAAAGATCGGATATTGTGAAACGTAAATAATGCAACAGAAAGCAATATTTTGCAGATGCTTTTCAACCTATTTTAAAACTTCCATATCATGCAGATACACCTTTTGTGGTTTTCTAACATAAATATGCCCCGAGTGTGTCAACAAAATCCCTCAAAATGAAAAATTCACATTCTTTCTCTCTCATTTGTTTTCCCTGACTGTCAGAAAACCTGTGCTCAGATGGGTTTATAAGTCTTTGCGTATGTTAGCATATCAAAAGGGGCTCAGTGCCTACCTCCAGTTGGAGAGACACTCCCTGAGCTACATACTTATTAAATCTTCTAAACGGTACCCAGCGGCTATTATTCTTTTCTACCTATCACTGGCTCCAGTGAAAGAAGATGTGGAAGATACAGCGTACACCGTCCCCATATCTGTCACTGTCACAGTACACTATACAATGAAATGTGGTATCTTTTAACAAATCACACATGTGTAGCAGTGGGCAGCCATGCAACGCCCTGGGAATAATAATTGAGGTTAAGGGCCTTACTTAAGGGCCCGTAGTGGTGGCAAGCAGGGTTAGAACCAGTGACCTCACGGCCCTCTTGGTCTCAAGCTCACCTTTCTAGCCACTTTGCCACCACTCCCCATAATGCTGCTCTACTGTGTATTTTGCTGTGTAGTCTGACATTAGAATTGCAGCTAATGCAGATAGTTTCTGTTGTTGGTTTAAGTGCAGCAGTGCCTAATGATGAAGTTTCAGTCTGGCTCCTTGGCTTCCTCTTCTTTAGGGGCTGGCTGCGCTGTGGGATCACCTGAGACATAAAGTTAAGGTATATTCACCACTTTCATTGTGTTAAAACTCCCCTTACTGTAGACTGGATTTTGCTGGAGCAAATGTTATAGCACCGCAGGTCAGGGTACACCATATGTTTTTTTTAAATTTTTGTAGAACTACCTGTCTCTTTCAAATGTAGTGCCTGTACGATGTAAGGGTGAATGTTGTTTGGCTCTCTTCTTTACCCCTTTTAACCAAGCCTATCATTGATATTTCAATTCAACGAGTTCTTCCATTGAGCTAATTGCATCAAGAGGAAACAATTAGAGTTCTTATGTCAGTTGCATCATGGTCTCTGGGACAAAATAACAAGTACATGGTAGATGACCTGGTTACATTTAACCAGGTCATCTACTTCATTTAGCATGTCTGTGGTGTAAGAATGAAGTTTCTTAGAATTTCTCAGAATTTTTTTTAACACAATTAAATTTGACCGTCAGTGTTACTTCTTTAATATGAAGATTTATGCAGAAAGGTGTTTCAAATGGTATTGAATCCTTTAGCTGTAGTGCACTGTAACAGTAGCAAAGTACAATAAATGCAGTAACATGGTCATTAAAGAACACAGTATTAAAACAAATGACGGCCACTCATGGTTAACTTTTCACAGGATCCAGCTTCTCCTGCTGGATGCCCATGACTTTCCTGCCCTCCATTGACATCTTTCACCTTCACCATTATGGGGTGTTCATCCTCATTCTGCTCAAAAACATTTTCCAAAGACAATTTCAAAGGTTTTACACAATTTATAATTGTTAAGCAATAAAAGACACTGAAACAAAGTGAAACTACAAAACATGTTTCAATTCATATTCGTCGTGGGTCAAAGTGAACTCTTTAAAAACAGGCCACATACATAAAATGAATTCCCACTACATTAAAGCCTCTTTGACTGTTGTGGCTGAGCAGTGTATACCTTCACATGGTATATGGAATTATAAAATCCCTCGTTTACCTCATCTAAAAAATCTGACATGAAGTTAACTCACCAGACAGAGTATTGAGAAAACTGGAGTTCAAACTTCAAAAGTTTACATTAAAAAAATAAATGTAAATCCTAAAATATATTCTTAGTCACCTTCTGACTTGGTCTAACCTAAAAGATTAGATCATACTTTGACATATTTCTCAACTAGGCAACAAGGAAAAATTGGTACTTTTTAATTTTCATACATTAACCTGTAAACAGGAAATATGCTTTCATATTTAAGTGTGACAGGTTTGACGAAAAAAATGGTCAAGTTTCCCACAAACAGCATTTCAGATTGACAAAAAAGAAAAAAAAATATTTTCATCATTACTCAACAAAACTTCATTTGCATTCATTTTAAATGGAGGCTGTTTGGATATTGCCTTAATTGGAAAATGTTTAGAAGCCACGTGCTTACAGATTTTAAAACAAGTCCATCCTTTTTTAAAAGCAGAAACACTACTGCGTCATGGAATTACTCTGCAAGTGTTCTTAAATGGAAACTGCACACAAAGAGCATCAACCTGACAAAATCAATCCTGAAAGCCTCCAGTTTACAAATTTCAAACATCTTGAGATGAGAAATGAACTAACAGACTATTACACTTGAAATAAAAACAAACAAAAAAATAATTGTCTTATAAATGCAATAGCTGAAGCAGATGTGAAAAGAGAAGAGTTTGACAATATTTACTGTTATCTCCATATCCTGGATCCTGTGAGGCTTTTTAAAATAAATGTTAGTATTTATTTTATTATTTTGTATTTATTTTTTTGGTCAAGAAACTTTTTCCACACAAGTACCAGTTTCTGTGCTGATGCTTTGACTTTGTGACTGCAGTGAGCTAAGATTTTAACAGTAGCTACAAGAACTGCAATAGTTTCAGAGAGAATGCAAAGATGTGTTGATGTATTACATATTTTTGGCATTAGAATAGAGACAGTTCAGCACTGCCCTATTAAACCCACATGTGCACACAGCATTTCCTGTCTACGCTAATATAAGCACCAATCAAAAAACAAACCCCAAACCCATAAGCGGAGTCAGAAAAAAACATACATAAGGTGCTAAAGGTAACATTATTTAAATGTAAGACTCTGTGCCACAAAATGCATCATTCTCATATTGATGCTTTTCAACAAGCAATTTGCCAGTATTACTCTACAAAAGGACATGATGTGATTTAAAAAAATCATTTGGCTCACAGTCTTTGGTTCGGTCAACTATAAGAGCCAGCAGCATAGCTCATAATGAGCAGTCTTTAAGGAAGCGACAAAACACATTTGCACAGAATCCCTGAAACCTGATGATTGAATGCAATGTTTGAGGAGAAAACAACATAAAGTAGTGGATGTCATTTTTTAAAAACAAGAATCCCTGGTAGGTCCAACTAGCGCTGGTTTGTGAAGAACAATGTACAGTATATGATGCTGGTTATCATGAGATAAAAAAAAATCCCACTCCATTCTCTGTTGGAGAACACAAATGGAGAGAATCATAATCACTTTAATCCCGCTGTTTCATATGCAAGTATGAGCAGAAAGTAGAAAAGTACCCACAGAAGCATTGGAAAAAGACCAACTGAAATAAAGAAAACAGTTATATGAGCCCCATTATTATTTGCAAAATCCTGTGATGTGTAAGAATCCTTGTCATGTACCATAGAGAACAGGCAGTATTCTCCTTTTAGTTCTTCAGACAGCAGGGATAAGGATGAACTGTAACGGTTTCATGGTGGTGTTGCATAGACGCACCTCTGTGAAGCTGTTCATCTCTTGCCTGATTTCATGTAGGACGGTATAGCACCTCGTGCAGTCAGGCCTTCAAATCGTTTGTATGTGTAGTTGATGAAGACCCAGTCCTTGTTCTTAAGGTCAGCCTCTGTCTGATTGGAAACCTGAGCAGCTGCAGAAGAGGAACAGAAATATTTTAAGCACTGCAAGGCAGAAGCATGATATGACGTGTGTGAATCAAAACCTGGTGGAGTACCTGTTGGTGTGAGGATATCAGAATCCGGGAACTCATCGAAGTGAGAGGTGTCATCAATGCTTTTGATCTCTATAGGGATCGCAGCAGGTCTCTCCCTGGAGAACAGGTGATTCAAGTTAGAAAATGGTTCATGGTTCAAAAATGGTAATGTTAACATTAACATAATGTTAATACAACACCAGCCAATATTTCATACTTGAATGTATTTCTAATAAAGGTGGGGAAAAATTAACTTTATTATACCATATCTGGTCAAGCATGCCAAGCACAGAAAACTGTTACTTTCAATTGCAAGCGGATACATCCCACTTAAGACACAAAGCAAAAACTTCTGTTACACAGACATTTTCATTTGTCACGAATCTAAAATAACATCAATAATGCTAAATAATATCATTGAAGAAAGAGAAAAGATTTAACATGTCTCATTGTAAAGCAAGTTCTAGAAATTTGCATTTTATGCCTTTTATTTATATACAGTACACACACACACACACACACACACACACACACACAGTGTTTGTGTGTGCTTGTGTATAAAATGCCCTACCTGATATGGTCGAAGTCCACACCCTCAAAGAAAGGATTGGACTTGATCTCCTCAATTCCTGCAGCCCCGATCCTATGCTCCTCCTCACAGCAGAACCTGCTCGCAAAGTGCATCCATTAATATCATTCACTTAAAACAACTCAGCAATAACCATGGTGACCAAGGGTTTAAGAGGTCGATGAGGATGTGTTGTAATGTAATGTAATATGTTACAATTAAACGTAGGGGTGTCCCAATACCGATACTGATATCAAACTCAATACTGGTCTCAAATACTTGTACTCAACAGATCAACAGGACACCATAGCCATGGCCTTCCACACAACTCTGACCCATCTGGAACAAAATGGCTTCTTGTCATTGACTTTAACTCGCCAATTAACAGAATCATCCCCAACAGACTGGAAACAAAATGAAACAACCTCGGTTTCCCACACTCCACCTACCTCTAGATTAAAGACTTCCTCAGCGACCGCCCACAGAGTCATGAGTTGGGCCTCACCTCTCCCCAGCACTTGGCCTCCAAACCAGCTTCCACCAGGATGTGTGCTGAGTCCCCTACTTTACACACTCTATAAATATGACTGCACCCCCACCCACCCTAGCAATTCAATCAAGGGGAGATGAGTCTACACACAGGGATGAGGTGGAAAAACTGTCATCATGGTGCAGCAGCAACAACCTGGGGCCTGTTACATAAAACCGGATTACTTAAAAAGCCAGGCTTATTTTGTTAGTCTGAATCTGAAAGATAAGTTCCTGCCGGTCTTTCTCTCTGAGCCTATTTATTGCTGCCATGTTACCTCTTTTCGTTATCATATGTTTAAATTCCTCCTAGGTCTCCATTATAAATGCCTGCTCTGAGGCAGTGAACATTGACGCTGCATTTTGCCATTGTGAATCCGGTAGATCTGTGTTCGACCACAGGAATGGCGTGCACACGCAATCAGTCTGACTAGCTGAACCTTGAATTAGTGTGACTGCGTAAACGTGGCTCAGCCTTTATGGAACCGAGTTAGCCTCAACTCACTTGTTCTAGCCAGGTTTTTCACATTAAGCGCCGCTTTTCTCAGCCTGCTTTATGGAACAGACCCCTGGTTGATCTGTGTTCGACTGTGGGTTGCTTAGGAACGGCGTGCACACGCAATCAGTCTGACTAGCTGAATCTGGCTTGAGTTAACTGGATTGTGAGGTCCGTTCCATAAAGCTAGCTTAGAAAAGCGACGCTTAATGTGAATAGCCTGGCTAGACTTAGCCAAAACAAATGAGTTGAGGCTAACTTGGTGTGCAGGGGGGCGGACCGTGTTCATAAAAGTGCCACGCACACAGGGGCGGACCGTGTTCATAAAAGTGCCACGCGCACAGTGTGTGGGACAGTTGTGCTGTGCATATGGTGAGAGCCGATCAGCTGGCAGATCTCTAGAGAATCTGTATCTCTCATATAAATGATTGTCTGGAAAAGCCTATGGATCAGCCCTGTCTCTGGAGATGCGCTCCCAGACAAATAGCATGGATTGGGGTTATTATTTTAATATTTTTAATATTTTAAATGTAACCAATACATAGTCTTTAAAACAGTGTTTCATGATGTATTTTATTTAATATTTTATTGATGGTGATCTTCCTGTTTTTAAAAACCGCTTAAAAACCCACTTCTTTTCTTTGGCTTTTTAACTCGTGTGAGAAGCACCTTTAATTGTGTAACTTTTAGCATCATTTATTGTCGATTTGTTGGTTTTATCTATGTTTTAAAATTGTGTATAGCACTTTGGTACACTGTTGTTGTGCTATATAAATAAAAGTGAGTTGAGTTGACTAATGAAGTCATATAATATAATCATATATTTTCTTTCAGATAAGTGTCACTGTTTAGCGGTGACTCAGGCTAAGCCTGACATTTAGCCTGGTCCGGACCAGGCTAGTTTGCCAGCATAAGTTACCATGGTAACTTAGTTTGAACTATGCTAAGCTTGCTTTATGGAACCAGATCCACTGGAAAATAAGACAGACTAACAAAATAAGCCTGGGTTATTTGGTAATCATGCTTTATGGAACAGGCCCCAGGTCTTAAACACCACAAAGACCAAACAAATAATAACTGACTTCAGGAGGAAGAGACCTGACCCCCAGCCCATAATTATCAATGGGGACTGCATGGAGAGGGTCTCAGACGTCACATATTTCTGGGGCTACACCTGGATGATGACCTATCCTGGAAAACCAACACTACCAACACTGATCAAGAAGGCACAGCAGCAACTCCACTTCCAGTGGGTCTTATACTGACATACTCCATCCCAGTGTGGTTTGCCAGCTGTTCCACTCAGAGAAAGACAGCGCTCCAGGGTCATCAACACAGCACAGATCATCGGCTGTGCTCTCCCCTCCGTAGAGGAAATGCACAGGTACCACTGCCGCAGAATAACCCTCAACATGCTTCCCATCCAGTACATCACCTGTTACAACTGCTGCCCTTAGGGAGGTGGAACATACATACTGTACATACATAAGTGCATGCATATGTATAACACACACCGACTGACTGACCGACCGACCGACCGACCCACACACACACACACACACACACACACACACACACACACACACACACACCTTCTGAATGGGACTGCATGCAATTTCGTTGTGCTTCTGTGCAGTGACAATCAATTTTCTATTTCAATTTTTTATCAATTTTCTATTATTAATTTTT
The DNA here is from genome assembly GCA_016785345.1 of Trinectes maculatus. Classification (NCBI taxonomy): domain Eukaryota; kingdom Metazoa; phylum Chordata; class Actinopteri; order Pleuronectiformes; family Achiridae; genus Trinectes; species Trinectes maculatus. Next base: position 82,378 of record JAFBJQ010000785.1, read on the forward strand.
TATTTCACTTTACTGCTAGGTGACATCATTATCTCTCCTTTACTGTGCAAGAATTCAAGGATTTTGCTGCTGTTAGTAGCAGTGCAAACACTGGGGAAGCGAGACAATGTGGCAACAGACAACCCATGGATGGTAAAAATAACTTAAGTTCTTACCCAGTACATTGTCTTTGATATTCTTGGTATCAGGACTCGGTATCGGCGAGTACCCAAACTTATGTCCTCGTACTCTTTCAGGAAAAAAAGGTATCGGGACACCTCTAAGTGATGCAATGTGCGTATTAAGCAGGGATTAGCAGCATACTCTAAACTGCAAAAAACAATAACAACTCAACCAACTCAATCCAATATGTTGTACTGTAGGGTGGTGTAATAATATGATAAATATTGTAGTTTAGTGTGTTGCATCATAAACAGTGCATAAACAGTACACATGGCGGTAATGCACCCTAGTTGTCCACCAACCGCCATTAAATAAAAAAAGAAAAAAGAAAGCACTAACCTTTAAGGTTTCAGGTGCTGTTATGAGAACTTTATTCAAAACAAAACAGTACATCTACTTTCCATATACGAAATCAGTACGAACACTTATCAGACTGTCACTGACTTGTTTTCTGCAAGTTTTGTACCTGACCAGCTGCTGATCTGCTGCTATGGCACAGCTGCGAGTGATGGAAGACGCACAGAGGTGTATCCTACCTGAGGATGAGGTCTTTGGCCTTCTCTGATATGGGAACTTCTGGAGGAAAGACGAGTGTCTCTCTCCAGTTCATAACTTTTCTGTATGTCTCCTGAGGTGTCTCAGAACAGAATGGAGGGTAACCTGCAGAGTGCAAGGACCAACCATCATCTACCACATCTAGCATAGCCTGGTCTGGTGGTGTGGGTCTTTGAGTCATTACCTATCAGCATCTCATACATGATGACACCCAGGCTCCACCAGTCACAGAGCTTGTTGTATCCATTTTGCATGAAGACCTCTGGAGCAATGTAGTCTGGGGTTCCCACTGTGGAGAAAGCCTGAACAGGAAGACAGAGGGGCAGGAAAGGTAAAAAATATATGTAGGTCAAAATCCACATTGATTTAAGACTAACCTATCCAACAAGCTTATGACAAAAGAGTCTTTAAATGAGCTTACTGTTTAGTGCATTTTCTGAGTGAGTTCACATTTCATTAGACATCTCGAGATTTGATTTTTCCTTTTTCTTTTTTGCTCACATCACGAGTTGGAGATGGATGGAAAAGGTGATAAAACAATAAGGTTTTGAGTAAGTTTCCACACCACTGGGAATCAAATGTGACCTAATCACATCCACACATCTCAACTAAGTGTCTTTTCAGTTGTGCTTTGTTGAATTGAGTATTAAAAATACTGAATCCCAAGTGGTTTTTGTGAGTAGGAATTTAAAATAACAATGTATTAACAAAAACTGAGCTGTAATCTTTCTTGTAATAAAATGTAGTTTTAAATTTACAGATATACAAAACTGTGATTCCAGAAATTACAATACAGGTGGTCCTTGAGTTACGACGGAGATCCGTTCCTGAGAATGTGTCGAATTTCGACGTAAGTCGGAACATACATTCATTGTGCCATTGTGCATACACTGTGCCACTAGATGTCGCTATAACACCACCCTACAATAAGAGTTTACTGTGGTGAATTCTGAGAGACAGAGAGAGCGCTCACCAACTAGTTCCCGTGCGAAGTCTGTACATATTTACGGGGCAAACCGCTTAAGCCGAAACAAGGAAGTTCACGGGAGATGTGTCGTAACCACGAAAACGACGTAACTCGCGACCGTCGTAACTCGAGGACCCCCTGTACAGTCATTTAGCTTTTATCCAAAGTGACTTACAATAAGTGCATTTAAAATTGAGATATACCCAAAAAGTGCAAGAAGTAAACGAGTGCATAAATATTTATCAGAAAACAGGCGAAAATCACTTCAAGTGCTTGATGTCAAGTGCTCGTAGTTTTTAAGTTATGTTCAGGGAGTGAGGTGCAGTCTGAATAGGTGAGTTTTCAGTAGGAAGGGCCTAAACCATTCGCAGCCCATACGATCTTTCTGCATTCTGGGTGAATTGCAGAGGTCGGATGGCAAATGCTGGCAGACCAGCTAGGAGGGAGATACAGTAGTCGTAGTAGACATGTCAGCTGATATATTTTAGAGACTGAATATGGTAATGAACTTCGTTTAGAAGACATCTGATCATTAGATGATCATCAGGAAAGATTTTGTAAAATGTATTCCATTTCAATGAAGTGTTGAGATCTAGTGACACCTGGCCAAGATATTGTCAAAGTAGAAACATACTAGAACAGTTCAGACCTACCAGCTGCCTCCTATTCCTTTTCCAGGTCTCCGCCTTCCTCTTAGAGTTCATGTTTTGGAATGCTGTTGTAACAGGACAGCAGTCTCAAAATACATTTAACAAACCTATCAATGTCAATGCGATCTACAGTTGACATAAATTAAAATGGGTTTCTGACTTTGCTTACTGAGGTCACTGGGCAGACTGTGGTTTAAGTTTTTGTAGAACTCTGTACGATGTGCCCTCTTCAGCCCAGTACACAGACCAAAGTCAGACAGCTTCACATGACCCTGGAATCACAAAGGACACCATTATTGTTCAAGAGAAAAGTGCTAGAAACTAAAAGCACTGTCATCATGATAATGAAAAATATATTATTACACACAACGCTTAAGTCACTCATTTGAATTAATTTGAACTTGAACAAATTATTCTCGTCAAAAATCTTTTCCTGATGTAAAGTTTTGTAAAATTATATCATTTGCTGAAAACCAAATCATGTAACAGCAGTTAGTGGAAACCAAAAGTCCACAACAAGGGATTTAAAATCACTCCTACAATCAAATAAAGGAACAGAAAACAACAGGCTGATCCAACTCACATGAATGCCATCATGGACACTTATAATGTGACTCATTAGTGTGATGGCCCCCGTGTGCCTGGATAAGCTACCAAAAATGTCTAAACATGCTCCTAGTGCGTCAGGGGGTTTGAGTCAGCTTCAGCTTCCTAAAAATGGCCGGAGTTCTCCTTTAAGGATTGGTATGTTTGCATACTGTAGTCAAAGACTAACCCTGGAGTCCAACAGCAGGTTGTCCGGTTTGATGTCTCTGTGTATAAAGCCCAGCTGATGGATGGAATTGATGGCTAGCACCGTCTCAGCTATGTAGAACTCCGTGGCCTCTTCTGTCAGAGTGTCCTTCTTCATCAGCAGGGTCATCATGTCTCCTGCAGAAAAATAGCAGCGACCACACTCACAATCAGTGGAAAAGGAATGAAAACATGTATGTGTTGTTAAGTGGATGGAAAAGTCTTCCTAATGAAATGGCAACCTGTGAATTAAAGTGAAAAAGACTATGAATCAATTTAGGGAAAAAGTAAAAACTAACCATTTATAACACACCTTTTTATAATTGGGAAGAAGAATTCGGAATATGGCAGTGTTCAGAATAAATTGATCACATTCAAACTTATGTTACTAGAACACAAAAATACACCTGCTATCAATTAAAGTGACCGGTTAACCACAAATTACAGCTGTTCCTATAGGATTTTCCTGACATCTTCTTGGTTAAAGCCAACTGGAAAAGAGGCAAAAGGCTTACACAACGCAAAGGGCAATGCAGATACAGTAGACTGTAATGACAATATTCAACAAGTGAAAAAAATATGGCACAATAGGACATCCCTCTAAAATTGATGGGAAGACTAAGAGATAACTGTCGAGGGAGGCTACCAAATGTCTTACTGCAACATTAAGGCAATTGCAGCAATTTCTGGTAGGTACTGGTTGCTTCCTACATGTGATAAAAATCTCTTGGAATTCTCTCTGGGCTACAGGGAAGGGAGTCACGACAAAAGCATTTTTAACCCAAAAAAACATTCAAACCTGGCTAAACTTTACCAAAAAAAAAAAAAAAAAAAAAATCCAATTTCCCAAAACCATGTGTAATAATGTGTTATGGTCTAATGAAACCAATACTGAACTTTTTGGCTATACAGTGATCCCCAGCTATTACACGGTTCACCTTTCGCGGCTTCGCTGTTTCACGGATTTTTTTAGTGCAGTTTGTTATCCTTTTATTTATTTTTTTTTTACAGTATATGCACGCGCGTTGTGCTCTGTGTGGAAAAGGCTGTGCTCAGGACGGAGACGCTGGCCCTTTAAAGGACGGAGCTTAGACCCGACAGTCTCGCACGCAAGCAGAGGAGTCAGGATGGAGAGAAATAGGAGAAAGTTTGTTTGTAGTGTTTTAAGTCATTAAATCGGCATACTACAGCAACTGAGTCTTTTTTTGAGTTCTAACCGGACTCACCACAGTCATTCACCTTTCCACCAGCATCAATTACCCATTCGCTATCTTTTACTCTGTGTCCTGATTGGCTAAGGGACTGTAGGCCAATGTCAATCAGTCTCCTCCGTGCCTTGTCTCTGTCCAGTACAGAATGCGTTCGGCTTGGCAAATTTACATGTTTGCGTATTGTCTCCACGACAAAACCCACAATGTCGACAAAACGTTCTGCCCCGACAAAGACACGGCCTTCAGTAAAAAAAGACGCTACAGCGGAGCTGAGTCAGCACGAAGAGGCACAGTCAGAGGAACTGTGAAATACGCGTCAGTCACAATGTGTCCAACCGCGTAGGTTGATTATTAAAATGATTATTTTACAGTATTTCTAAAAACTATCATAGTTATTTGTTAGAAAACGCTTCTATTTTTATTTCTTAAACAAATGCTTGGGCCTGTAAAAAGGTTTTGTTCCTTGCTTTCAATGTTTTATGGAGTATTTCATTGTATAATAACTGTAAAAAAATAAAGGTTTCTACTTCACGGATTTCGCCTATCGCAGGTTCTTTTTGGAACGTAACCCCCGTGATAAACGGGGGATCACTGTAATACAAAAAATATATTGGGTGCAAAAAAATCCCAGGAACACACCTCCATGGTGTAGCATGGAGGCGGTAGCATTGTGCTTTGGGGGTGCTCTATTTCAGTCGGAACTGGTATAGTATAAAGAAAAGCTCCAATTACTAGTCAATTCTAGCACAAATCTTTAAGGTTTCTGCTAAAACATTTCCGATGAAGAGGAATTTCACCTTGCCTAGCTGACAGAGTTAGGATGCATTTGCAAGGAAGAATGGCAAACTATTGCTCACTCTGAAGTACTGATTTAAAAAAAGATTAAATGTTGTGATAAAATATCAAGCTGCTTCAACTAAGCATTAGTTAAGGGATGTGCACACTTTTGCAACCAGGTTATTGTAAACTAAGTACTGGTTAACGGGTATGCACACTTTTGCAACAGGGTTGTTGTACTTTTTCCCTAAAATTATTCTTATTCTTATTCGTTTATAGGCTGCGATTTCACAATAAAAGGCAGAAAAGGTTCCTACATGATTTAACTTGGTTTAAATTTTTTACATCACAAAAATATGAGTTACCTCCAGGCAAGAACTCCATGATGAGGTAGAGGTTCATCTTATCCTGGAAGCTGTAAAACATTTTGACTACCCACAGACTGTCTGCTTCAACCAGAATATCCCTCTCAGCACGAATATGACCAACCTGACAAACAGACAGGGGCATGCATATTCAAAAACTGTCCTACAGAAGAAACAGCAATATTGTCTGTGTTTACATTTTGCAGCTTTACCTGTTCTTTCTCCAGCATGTCAGCTTTGCGAAGAATTTTCATTGCATAGACATGACCAGTATCTTTCTTCTGCACTAGGCGAACCTGGAGGCAAGTAACACATATAACAAAACATCACAGGCCTGATGAACGGAAAAGCTACAATTACCACCTTATGGGTGAATGCCTGTGCGAACCAGTTGAGTGGCTGTGAGTGACTTATTTAATAGGCAAAATTAGATTATAATTAAATTTAAATATATGATTCAAACAATTTACAGTGAATTTACATCTATATTATTTTACACACATCTTTAACAGCACATCTGAATATCAACTTTGACTAAATGTGAAGCATGAGGACTCCCATTATTATATAACAGTAAAGATGACATTTGACATTTTGGAAAACCTGTGGTAGGAAGACAGCAATACTGACTGGGGTCCACTTCTTTGATGGCAGCGTACTGCCATGATTGGCTAACATCATCATTAATTGGTATGTGTGTAAAAAAGACAATTGTACTATCTTCTATTTTCTAAAAACTTGTTTTTTCAGAATCTTTAAACTGTAATGTAATTACCCATTTTGCTGATGTTTGGGGCTATTTTATTTCAAAGGTGAAACATTTTAAAAATAAATATTTTGCTCAGTTCAGTTAATTATTTTATTTGTTTTCATTAATTAAAATGTTTCCTGGTTTCTTCACTTTCTTTGTTTGTGTCGTTTTGAAGCACAATGGAAGTGTTTTGTAAATATATTTATTCCTGTCTTGTTATGAATTCTGGTAATTTTGAGAAGATATTACAAATGATTTGAGACAGATTTGTCTACAAAAAAAGTATCAATGATTTTCTGAAAATGGTTTTTACCTCTCCAAAAGCTCCTCGGCCAATCACTTTCAAGGACTCAAAGTCTTCCAAACCCAGTCGTGTTCGTTTCAGACGCAGAAACTCTGTCTCTTTTCTGGCATGCTGAGAGCGCCGGATACGTTTCTGCAGATGACAGTATATATTGAAATTAACTCAGTTTTGGCTCTGGGGCAGCTTTGGAAAGGTTATGAGGAGACTCAGCATAAATGCTAACTATTAACACACAGGAAACAGAAAATAATTATTAAGCACTTAACTGCACTATTTCAGCAGACATAAAAATCCAATATACATTGCAATACAAGTGAATTAACACATACTGCCATATAACACGCTCGGAAATGCAGGTGTCTATTTGTGCCTCACCTCTTCATCAGCCAAGCCCTCCTGATCCATTACTTTCTCCAGCTTCTGCTGTCTGAAAAAAAAAAACATTTGAGATGAATGTTCCAGAGTGCTAAAAAATACCATACATTCAGTAACTTTCAGGATTTTAACCCTTTAAATGGTAATTTAACCATTCATCATCGCCTCATTGTACAGGAAAAAAACGGTATTGCGACAATCCTAGTTTTTATAATATTTTGTGACAGAGCAACATTGAAAATTAAAGATGAATCAATGCAATTTTAATATAATCGGTCTCCCCGAAAAAGCTGAAGGCTCCGACATGTGCAACTTTCTGGAGAACTGGCGTCCTAAAGTATTGGGCGAGGATTTTACCTCTCCCCCAACCACTGAACAAGCACAAAGAATAGACCAAGGGAATTCGGGCCTCGAATTCAGCACTCAGACCAATTGTCATGAAATTCCTGAACTATAAGGACCGGGAAAAGATACTGAGATACTGCTTTGGAGGACCATCTTCATGAGATGCAAACCGCCCAATGAGCTTCCAACGACTTGAAAAGGTTGGAAAGAACTTTTTTCTTCGTATACCATCTCTGGTAGCCTACATATAAGGTATGTTTATAAGCCTGATAATCTGGGTGCTCCCTGTTGAGTTTTTTCCCCCCATTAATTACATGGGCGCCTTCAGTGTGTAAAATGGACTTTCATTGTAATAGTTTCTATTTTGACTGTAACATGGATTTGGCTGAAAGACCTTCACCTTTTGATTCACTGAAAAAGAGCCCAGTCTATTTGTTTTCAAATAGCGAGCCTAAGAAAAATGTACCAGGAGTTGAATCACATTGCTCCTCGCTGTGTGAATCAACCGTTTTTACATTAGAACCAAAATTAACTACACTCTGTGTTGTTTACTTGCGCTTCGTTTGGAGAAGGACTTGGGGGGTTCTTTGGTGGGGTTAACGTCTTGGGGTGTTGTATTCACATTCTTTTTTTTTTAACAATATGAGAGATTATGCAATCCTGTCATTAATCAAGTAGAAATTTCTGTTCAGTACACTAAAAAGATTTGGTTTTGGGGAGAGATATCTTAAATGGATCCTGTTCTTATATACTGATCGAGTTGCAGAAATTAAAACAAATAACCAATTTTCAAAGCTCTTTAACCTTTGCAGATCCACACGCCAAGGTTGTCCTATATCTCCTTTGTTATTTTTATTTGCCATCAAACATATGGCCATGGCGATATGTCAATCATCTGAAATCACTGGTATGACTATAGGTGGGAGGGAGCATCATTCGTCCCTTTTCACAGATTATATTGTTATGTTTTTGACAAATTTGGAAACCTCGACTAATGAGCTTTGTCGGCTTCTGAAGAGTTTTGGCCAGTTCTCTGGGTATAAAATCAACAAAAGTAAAAGTGTCTTTTTGTTATTGAATAAAGAAGAAAGAGAATCTACCCCGATCCTTACACAGTTTGCTACTGCCCCAAAATGATTTACATACGTAGGAATTAAAATATGCCCTAATATTAAGGATATTATATTAATCAATTATGATCCTCTATTGAAAGAAGTTGGAGATGCTTTGGAGAATTAGAGTTTATTACCTATTTCGATGATAAATAAATGTTATTAAAATGTCTATCCTTCCTAAATTTTCATATCTCTTTTAGTCAGCCCCACTCCCTTTACCGGCCTCTTTTTTCCCCCATCACTTCAGAAAAGCTTTACCAGGCTCATTTGAAACAACAGGCACCCTAGATTGCGTCTCTCCCTTTTATAGATAATTTATGACCATGGAGAACTTAAACTGCTCGATATGAAACTTTATTACTGGGCTGCTCAACCTTGTGCTGCCATGTGCTATTTTCTATCACTGTTTTAACAGTGGTTCCAGCTTGGATTGAGATAGGAAAAAAATGCTCGTCAAAAAAGTAACACAGAGCCCGCCCTATTTAAATGAGGTTTTCGCAGTGTGTTTCTTGCCCTCTGGTCGTGATTTACAAAATCGTATGTGTGTAAAATCGAGTGGCAAATTGATTGCAACAACACATGTTAAAGCAGATCTACTAACCGGACACAACAAGGACTGTGTCCCTCAAACGGCCGAAATAGCATGCGCAATTAATTTTGCGTGTTTGCAAATGTGGGCGTCTCCGCCAAAGCACGCAAAATGTTGGGCGGAGTTGGTGCAAAAGATGAAGATACCTCCCAAAAATCTGGTTTACTAAACCGGAAATGCGCTGATTTTGCGTCTTCATTTTGCGTTTCTGAAAAGGCGTGTACTAACTGGCACAGCTCTGCGCAAACACGGCTGCGCTTGTTGTGACAAGGAAGCGAGGAAACATCAGCACAACGAAAGGTGACAGAGAGAACGAGTCTTTTCTGCTCACGTCACCATGTTTGATGAATGACGGAAGAAACAATAGTAATGACATACATGTGATAGCAGTTTATACTTTTTCATAAATGTGATATGGGGGGCTGTCTGTGAAAAAGTAAATGCTGTATGTAACACAAGAAGAACGACAAGTGAAATTAAGTGAAGATGACAAGATCTACAAAGAAGAACCAAACTCATAATAAAACCTTGGCAAATAAAACAGTAGATGGGCCGGCAGAGGACAACATAAGGACATGACGCCCTTGAGCCAGAAGCTGCAGAGCAAGGTAAGCCCATAATAGCACAAACATGCATTTATTTTATTTGATACACCTAATTAGTATCATTAATAATGAATTAATATTCAGATATGTGCAAAAACGAATGTTCTTCCCGTGTTTACGTTTAATTGAATATACACTGAAAACGCGTAAAGATCGATAGATACTTTATTTAACCCAATGGAAATTCAAGAATCCAGTAGCAGCATGTTTGGTTTTAGACATTAATAATGGTTTTATTTGGATACATTTATTTTAATATAATGAAGCAGCATTTTAGTGTTATTCTTACGATTTAATATTTATATATAACATAACAATCATCTGTTTTTGGTTGTTTTTTCAAAGGAGAATCATCAGTGGTTCTTTCATCTGAGCAGCGGGAGAGTGAGGGCAGAGCGCAGGACGAGATGAGCACGCGTTACGCAGAGTGGACACCAGCGCCACCTGCCAAAATGAAAAAAATAGATCGTTTAAATGTAGGCTTGGTTCTCGTTTTTTGTTGGCGAATACTATTTTAGTTTTGTTTGGTTAGAAACAGTTAGGCTATACTGCCTATGTCCCACAATATGTTCACAATATTTTCTATATAGCTGTGTTTGACCAAGGTGTTTTTCTCTTTGTTAAATTGTGTGGAAAATAAAACGAATGCACACCTCAAATGATTTATGAAACATGGTGTTGAATCAGACTGGCCCCTGTCTGCAGTCTGTGCTGATTTGCAATGTTATGCAGCACGAAACAGACAACTCTGATCTGGGCTCCATCAGTGTTGGTCCAAACAACAGAACCTGCTTTATAACACGCCAAAGGTGCGCTCCACGATGGTCTGGTGTTCTACTGGAGTGGTCGGGTTGAGTATAGGCGTCATGAGGAAGGGGTGCACTGTCACCTTCAAGTAAACTGCTACATATTTGTCATTAATGTGAGGAATGAATTGCACACAAGTTGCACATTTAAAGAGTGCATGCGTTTGCGGTTTATATAAATGTGCTCTCTGTCTGATGGGAGTGGGAGTGATGGGGGTTTGTGTGCAGTCTATTGGTCCAATAATTTGGGGGAAGCCAGCATCCACATCCAAGCCCTGTTGTGTGGTATGTAATGTGTCCCGAGTGCGTGGGAATTTGATGTAGCTTTCCATTCTGTGACATGGCATTTCATACGTGTGACAGCGCACCGGAAAACCAGCTTGGAGGACACAGGAAATGTTGACAGAAGTGTTGTCACACAGGACACTGCGGGACTCCTCCCTGTCAGCAGGGACAGACTGGCCATATGACATACCGGCTACTGTCCCGGTGCACCGACAGTCCCGACACTGAATTGATCAGAGCGGCCCATAAACCCAGTCGATCTGCGGCTGATTGACAATGGACTGACCCATTCACACTGTTAAACACCAGCCCCTTTCACTAAGCTCCTGTCTGTGTAATGCATTCAGCAAAAACATGTCAGCATTTGTTTCCTAACCAGCGGCCCAGTGGGTCTGCTCCAAAATGCCAGGGCCGATTTATTGTCCTGGTCTGGCCCTGCTTGTCACTGATTCCAAATCAGCCCTTAGCTCCTCCAGAAGCTCTTATATGACGTCGCTGTAAAGGCGACGTGTCTCTGTTATAGGGCTGCAACGATTAGACGACGTCGACTATTAAATATCGTCGACAAGAAATGTTGTCGTCGTCTAGTCGTATATTTTTTTAAGCAACGTGATGAACGCCATTCAATTCATTAGAATACATGCAAATAAAGTTGCAATGCGCCACCGGAAAAGTAAGGGGCAATAGCCTGCACCACCTGCGTCCATATTGAACTAAACACTGAAGAAGTTCAATAGCAATAGCAAAGTCGATGCAGTAGCAATGATGGCTGAAGCAGAGGCGCATAGTGATGTTAGTGTGAGGCCGCGAATGTCTAAAGTCTGGGAGTATTGTCGGGAAAATAAACACGTCACGTGCACTAAACTAACAATAGCTAGGCTACTTTAAGGCCCCTTTCTTAAAAGATCACGGCTCTCTCCACCAACCAGACGCATTCACAGACTGTGGGACATCACAGAACTCTCACAATAACACTGAACATTAGTGCAGGATCGCTACAATACTATTATATGCATCACTTGTGGACACATTGCCTCTAATACACATAAAGATACACTGCTTTTCAATGAAATCCAATTAATACCCAACTTTGTTAAAAACGGGAAACGTAGCAAATAAATAATCGATAATCGTTGACTAATCGAAAAATTAGATTATAGATTAGTCGACTACAAAAATAATCATTAGTTGCAGCCCTACTCTGTTATTGTTTCTTCCGTCATTCATCAAATATGTTGACATCTCTCCGTCACCTGTCGTGATGCCGAAGTCTCGTCCTTGTTACAACCGCAGCCACGTGTGCCCAAAGCTGTGCAAGTTATTTCAAACGTGCTAAATGAAGACACCAAATTAGTGAACGCAGTCAGTTTCCGTGTTGGTAAACCACATTTTTACCTTTATTTACATTTACTCCGCCCAATATTATACAAGTTCTACGGAGACGCCCACAGTTGCATATTAATTAAGGCAAACACGCAAAATGAATTGCGCGTGCTATTTTGGCCGCGTGAGGGCAAAATATTACGTCATATCCGGTTAGTTTGCGCGCTAGATCCAGTTTTTGCACGCGCAAATCATTAGTAAATCAGGCCCTTTGTGTTTTGTGGCGAACACTGGTGCGTCGCCCAAGTTTGATGCGGCGCCACAGCCACACCCTTCAGAAGTTGGAAAAACTTTCGCCAACTTTTAACTTTTAACCCCCCATGACTGAAGAGTAACCTGGCCAAGTTTGATGTCGTTAGCATTAAATCTGTAGGGGGAGTTCGATCATATGCGCGGTGTTGAAATGGGCAGAAATGGCGCCAAATTGCATCTTCCACTCAAAATGGCAGACTTCCTGTGGACCTGGCCCCATGGCGTCAAGAGGCTTTTTTGGGCGTCTGGGCATGGCTAAGCCAAAATAACCCAAATTGCGGAGGCATTTTTGCAATGTCGAGGGGGTGTTACAGAGGCATTTTATGACACCAATGAAAATGATGGCCCAATTGCGCCGTTTCATGCCACGCCTGACGTCCCTGGCGAATTTTGTGACTTTGAGAAATTTTAGTTTCACAAGTTTTCATTTACCTACCAATTCTCAAAATTAGATTAATATTAATAGAGGTTCATAAAATCACAGCAATTTTAAAAGTCAGTTATCAGGCCACACAAATTAGATGTTTACTTACGGCTCAAGTTTTAAACAGCAAAATTTCAAAAGTTTCAACACGAACTAAATTGTTAAAATGTCTAAGCTTGAAATTAAAACAGTAAGGTCATAAACACATCAGTCCTACTGTGTGCAGACCTACAAAATATGCCTGTAGCAACTGCAAAATCCCATGTGTGGATTTATGCGAGTCTTGTGGATGGTACCTCATCTCTCGCTCCTCATGTTGGGTGATGAGGTTGCTGTAGAAGTTTTCTAGGGTCACTTTGGCCATAGTGACTCGCTCCTTAGTGTGGTTACTCATGGAAGAGCAAGAGCTCTGGCCAGTCATTGCCATGGTTTACCTACAAATACAAAGACAACAAAGTGAGTAGACAATACGGGTGGTCGATATGGCCAAAAAAATGTATGTGTGTGTGTGTGTGTGTGTGTACTCTTCTTGCTTTAAGGACATCTATGGATGGCCAATGTTATATGCATAACCTGTATGCATATAGTGAGCCACATATATATAAATATATATATGTGGCTCACTATATGTGAGTTTTGTTTCATATAGTGAGCCTATAAGCTCACTATATGAAACAAAACTCATTAGAAGTCACGGTTACGTGGTTATTTTTCAACTTTTCCGGGCGAGTGGGGTAGACCCTTGTCTCGCCATTAATTACATCCACTGGGCTCGGTGCTGAGAGCGGAAATTCCTAAATGTTTCCTCATGTGATCTATGACTCCCATTTACCGTCTCTGCGTCTTTTGTTTGTTTTCTTCTCCAAATAGTGTAAATATTCAATAATGTAAAACTGTACATCGATAAAACAACATTGGCGTAAATGGTATATATCACCCACCATACTTGATTGTCATACAACAGCCATACAAGCATGTGAAAATGATACTGCAATGTGCAACATTGCAATTTCAGTACATTGTTTTACCCAAATAATAAAAGCATTTGTGAAAAATGAATATGCAATGGAACAGAAGTCATTTTTATGTTTACATTGTCATTTGAATAACCCCCCCGAAAGGCTTCCCCACTTAGTGTAACTACTGTGTTTAGCATTTTGTACGAGATATCTTATATTTGTGCAGAACTGAAAGGAGCGTTCATTTCCTGCGACACATATACACAAAATATATTCAGTGTTGGTGGCTTACCAGAAGACGTGAATGATTAGGTTACGTCACCTTTCATTCTGGCTCTGATAACACAGGAACACATAACCCAGTCGGCCTCAACATGAAGCTTCAGATTTTGTTTGTTTCGGCTGCAACGTAGCCATTCGTTTGCTACATAGAATGCCGATAATTTCATTGGAGTACTCTGATGCATTCTTAAGCTAAGGTTTAGCTTGTACTGTATCGTTTGCGTACTTTTCACACAGGCTTACAAATAAATCTTCCAAGTAGCTAACATTAGTTTCCTTGCTAGTTAGCAATTATAGCTTGTGACTGGGTATAGACGGTGGTAGGAAACGCCATCGGAAACTTAACTCGAGATGTAGCCTCCCGAGTTCAAGAAAGACTATTTTATTAATGGTTCACTATCAAAGGCTTTTATCGGAAAACGTTGATCTTCACTATTGGCAGACTCGACAGCCCAAACTTAGCGCAAACAAATAGCGAGGGGGAAGTTAGCTCGTGGGCATTAGCCACTTTCCTGCTAAAACACCTTTTTGTTTCGAAATACAACATTATCTACAGAAATGTCCTACGCATAATCTTTTAGCCTATTTGTACCGTATTTCCAGAGTTGGTCTTTGTTCGCTTACCTGGGTCGGACGTGCAGTAGGTGCTGTTTCTTCTTCTGCGTTGCCCAAGGTTGCGTGTCATCATTAGTAAGAATTCAGCATGACCCCTAATGGCCAATACTACCAGTATCTTTCAGAAATTTCAAGAGCCAATACTTTCCCTTCCCAGTTGACCCCATCTTCAAAATAGCTCCCACTGACACCTCCCTCATGCCCATTCTCCTGAGTTCTTTAACCAGTTCCTGTCTTTCTGCACTGTATTTATTACAATCAACCAGGTTATGCTGTACTGTCTCTGGCTGCTGGCAGTCTGCACACAGTCCATCCTGATGTTTTCCCAGGAAGTAGAGAGTACCATTCAGGTACGTATGACCAATTCTCAACCTGGAAATAGTGACCTCCTCCTTTCTTTTCCATCCTCCTCCCCTACACACCACTGAATCATTCACTCTTTTTGATAATGAGAACAAATGTCTCTCCTTAGTTTCTTGCTCCCAGCACTACTGCCATTTTATGTTGATTTGTTTCCACACAATACATTTTCCCTCTGCTTTAGACAGACTGATATTAATGTCTATGCTTTCTTTTTTCACAAAGGCCAATAGTTGTTTAAGAGGCGGATTATATACTCATGTACGTAATAATGATGATAAAATTAAAACACTAAATGAACAAATTGGGACCCAAAAACAAAACTGTTATCAAATTTATTTTTCTTCTTACTTTCCAACTTCCTTGGGGTCAAAGAAACATCTCCCAGTTTAGACTTTTAAATTTTATTTTTAAAATTATTTTCATTATGTATTACTATTTAACTATTTATTTATTTATTTTTAAACGGGAGTTCCCTGGATGCCAGTCTGTCACACGACATGTCCTCTTTAGATGACTGTGTTTTTTCGTTTTTAATGCCATGTAAATTTCTGTTGACATTAGGCCACCAATGGAAGCACGAAAGTATTTGTATTACACAAATAGCCTCTGTGCAACCCTTACCATATATTTTGGCTAATGTTTTCAAGATATGCAACAAATATGTTAATTTACAAAACTGGCTAGGTATCAACAACATATTCATAAACAATGCTTCTCAAAACACTTTTTTTAATAAAATATTATTATCCAGATTATGCCAGCATTATATTGATTACATTTGCAACTAGAAAAAGTGCATTTATTGAAGAAAATGCGTGTGAATGATGAAAGCTGTACTGAACATACATCCAAAGTCTGCTGAGTGAGCTCTCATAGCATGGTCTTCAGCTGAACAAGCTGAGGAGAGCCAAAGGTTTTCTGAATTAATACAAAGTTGTAGTAGTTGTAGTAGGAGTAGTAGTAGTAGTAGTAGTAGTGTGTGTGCGTGTGTGGTGTGTGTGTGTGTGTGTGTGTGTGTGTGTGTGTGTGTGTGTGTGTGTGTGTGTGTGTGTGTGTGTGTGTGTGTGTGTGAGATGAAAGATGTGGGAGCTATAGCAGAAGAAGCAGGAAGATCTGCACAGATTGAAAAAAGGAAGTGCAGTGAGTGATGTTAATCATCACTGATGGACCTCTGCCACCATCTGGTGGTAGAAAATATGAAACACGTATATACGTGTGTGGAGCGCAAACTAGCTAAGTTATTATAATCAGCAGAATTATAAATTACAGTGTAAAATGTTTCACCGGCAATGCTAATGCGAACGAGAGTTAGCGCGAGCTAGCTAAGTGATTATTATCAACAGAAAGTTAAATTACAGTGCAAACTGTATCAGAGATGCCCCTAATGCTAGCGCGAACTAGCACAAGCTAGCTAAGTTGTTATAAACAACAGAATGATAGCTAGTGAAGTGATTATAATCAGCAGAAAGTTAAATGACAGTGCAAACTATAGCAGAGACGTTCCTAATGCTAACCCGAACTAGCGCAAGCTAGTATGAGCTACCTAAGTTATTATAGTCAGCAGACTTATAAACTACAATGTGAAATGTGTAACAGGCATTACTAATGCTAGTGCGAGCTAGCTAAGTTATTATCATCAACAGAATGTTAAATTACAGTGCAAACTGTGTAAAAGATGTCCCTAATGTTAGCGCGAGCTAGCGCAAGCTAGCTAAGTTGTTATAAACAACAGAATGATAAACGAGCTGAACAGAGACAAAGGTCTGCTGAGTTACCGTATTTTCCGGACTATAAGTCGCAGTTTTTTTCATAGTTTCGCCGGGGGTGCGATTTATACTCTGGAGCAACTTATGTGTGAAATTATTAACACATTATTATATCATTTCACATGTTATTTTCACACTACACCGCAAGAGGGCGCTCTAGGCCTGTGTTGATAATTGAATTGATAAAAACATTGGCGACGTAGAAGAGGAAGCGCCGCATCTTCTACCTCCTGAGTTAGCGGAGTTGTTTGAAAGTCACCGAGGATGACGAGTTCATTGGATTTTGTGATTTGGAGTGACACGGATGGTTTGGTAAACGTGTTAGCATGTTATTTATGCTATAGTTATCTGAATAACTCTTAATATGTTATGTTAACATACCAGGCTCGTTCTCAGTTCGTTGTTTATGTGTCATGTAACGTTAGCATACCGTACAATTGTTCAGCCTGTTGTTGCCTCTATTCTATTTTTATTTTAAATTGCCTTTCAAGATGACATGTCTTTTCTTGGTGTTGGATTTTATCAAATAAATTTCCCCCAAAATGCGACTTATACTCCAGTGCGACTTATATATGTCTTTTCCTTCTTTATTATGCATTTTATGGCTGGTGCGACTTGTACTCCGGAGCGACTTATAATCCAGAAAATACGGTAATACTAAGTTGTATTAATAGTAGTAGTAGTAGTGCGTGTGTTTGTGTGAGGTAAAATATGTGGGAGCTATAGCAGAAGAAGCAGGAAGACCTGCACAGATTGGAAAAAGGCAGTGCGGTGAGTGATGGTAGAAAATATAAAATACATGTTCAATGTATTTTAAATGGGAAAAATATTGCACAAAAATCAATTGTGCAAAAACTATATGGAGCTGCAGTGAGAAAAGTAATCACAGGAATCTCCTGAAGGAGCTGGATTTTTTGATCCAGCTGTGCAGAAATTAGTGTCCAAAAACGGCAAAAGATTAAGACACGAGAATAATAATAATGAGGAACAGGATAACAATAGTGTGAATGCTTTCAGCATTCACTGTCCTCCCTGCAGATACTCGAACAGTGGCCAGCAAGTATGCTGCAATGTCCTGGTGGAATAGTCTTACAACAGTGTAATAAACACAGTCTGTAGCATGATTTTTTGGCTCTCGCAAAATCATTGGAATTACAAAAGGCATAGATTTTCTCTTCTTTTTGGGCCACTGACGCAGATTGGAGGCACATTTGTTGCAGCAATAATGAGGGGCCCAGTTGATGTCCTGATCACCAATTTTACATCCGAAGTAGAGGTGGTAAGCCTTTTTCACAACTGTAATATTGTATATCATCACTGTTTGTGATGAAAGTGTTACTATACCACAAAAGTAACAAAAGTTATCTGGGTTGTTAATGCAGTTTTGGGGCATCGCAACTTCCCACTGTGAAATAATGAAGCAAAATATATTACAATGTACTGCTTAACCCTCCTTTTGTGTTAGGGTCGCCACCGACCCATTTCAGTTTTTAAATGCATAGAACTCCCACAAATATTTGTCAGAAGACACAGACACTTCTGATGAGTCTGATGAGGAGGTCACAGGTATTGAAGCTGCTCCCGCTGCTTCACTGATCCCAGTCTCTGGGTCGCCTCAACAGGCAGAAATATTTTCGGTCCTCAGATTTGACACAGAGATACTAGAGCCGAATCTGACAAGCTTATTATATTATATTATATTATTATATTATATTCTTACACTAACAACCAGTCATATGGTGCCTTAGGTCTCTCTAAGTCATTTTGTTGATGTGTTGTGTACACGTGGCATCCATTGCACTTCTGTCCATCCCTGGCAGGTGGGATCCCTCACACTCAAATGTGACATCACAATCTGGGCAGCCTGTGATGCAGAAAACCATCCACCTGGAATTTACAGATTTACACAAGTAAACCTGTGGCAGTCCAGTGGCATCCCTGAGAAGAAGCAAGGAAAATAACTCCCTGCCGGCAGCAATCACCTCACCTGCCCCGCTCTCGTACAACAGCTTCTCATTAGCACCATACATGTATTGTTCATGTACTGTTCCTTTGTTCCCTGCCAGATCGTCTTAGTGCCTAGTGATTGTCAGCTCAGTGTATAGTGTGTGACACAACAGCTATGTCCGAATTCAGCATCTGCAATTGACTCATTTGACGCACCATTTTGCCACAGCGATCATCATCACAGCGCTCATTTCAGTCTGTTATGGCTTTTGCCTGCCTCAGATCTTGTGCTGATGTCTTTGCTGTGAAGAAGAGACCAACATTTTTAATCGACCATTTGTGTTCTACATTGTTAGTCTGTCAGTACGATTTGGCCAAACAATCGATTCTGCAACAATGGACTATTAAGCGTTACCTTGTCAATTCCAGGACTAAACATCCATCTGCAAGAGAAACAACTCACCTCCTTCTGACTCTGTATGTGTTGGGATAATCTCAAGTCCAAATCACCAGACTAGGTCATGTTGTCTTCAGTGTGAAGAAAAAAACTGTGTTTTTAGTGTACCTGAGTCATGTGTTAAAATCCAATTGTGTGTGTGTCTGTGCCTTGTCAAACAGCCTCTGCAAGCTCCTTAATGGAATTTTTATATTATTTGTTTTAGGTTGTTTTGTCAGAATATTATTGTCCTTCTCATTTCCCACCACATCATAAGCGGCTACCGATAATATTAGCGGCATATACAGGTGTGTTACAGACACTTAAAAATTTCTGTTGACTCCATAAAATCTCCTGGTTTCTTGGTCATGTCCAGCCCTTGAGAGGCCACCATAGAAGAGCTGATCTTGGTTTGTCCCTGGTTTGAGAAGTAGTCCTGAGCGAAATGAGTAGATTAGGCTTAAATCCTATCCCATTCCTTGACATGGGCTTTGAACTATAGAGGAGCATGCAATTTTGTTCTAGTGGCATGTTTAATTCTAACACTGGCATTCACTTTTCATTACTGATATTGTATTTAGATGATGTATTAAGTCTTTTAAATTTGAGTTTTACCCAACTGCGATACAGTAGAGTTATGGCCATATAGAATGATTAATGTACACATTGCAAAGGGGATAAGAAGACTATGTTAAAAAGGATGTAAAAATCAGAGAGTTCAGGAATATGGACTTAATAACCAGTCTTTATTTTCCTGCTCATTAGCTACACATTTTGTCCACAGGCTGAAAACATGTAGATCAAGTCTCTCATTCTGCCAGTGTTTCATAGTAGCAGCAAGTTAGCCATACAGTAATGCACACACTGTTATATATTTAAAACAAAATTAACATAAGACAACAACAACAACACACATTACAAGTTTCACATATTGTACTCCTATATACTCCTTTAAATACACCAACGGTCCATGCTGAGTTAGTGTTTCTTTGTCTTGTCCTTTTTCTGCCTCTCTTGATATTCAAGGATCTTTCTGTGAAATATTCCTGCAGGAAAGAGGACAGGACGAATAATCAGTTCACTACACTTAAGATAGTTTTGCAAATTAAATCTACATTTTGGTAATATTGAGAATATATAAAACATTGATGAAAGGAAAAGATGTAGGATAGGATAAAGGATACATAGACGCACACTTGCACCCATAAACACTCACTAATTCTTCCAACAAATCTAATAAGAAGACATGTAACGTTGTTAACAGCTTTAATACAAACAATAATGTCCTATGTTTTTAGCTTACATAGCTAATATTAGCTAATACAGAGTTAAAATTGTTTTTATAACATAGTCCTTAAATCTGTGTTTTTTAATCAAATTTGTATGTCATAAGCAGCAATCCCACCACAATGCCTCCAGAAACAGAATTTTTCAGTTTTGATATACACTACATTATTATATTCCATATGAAGATATATATGTATGTCATATATATATATGTATGTCATATATATATATGTATGTCATATACAGGGGGTCCTCGAGTTACGTCGGTCGTGAATTACGTTGTTTTCGTGGTTACGACACATCTCCCGTGAACTTCCTTGTTTCGGCTTAAGCGGTTTGCGCCGTAAATACGTACAGACTTCACACGGGAACTAGTTGGTGAGCGCTCTCTCTGTCAACACCTCCAGAGAGCGCTCTCTCTGGAGGTGTTGGAGAGCCCGCTCCAACACCTCCAGAGCTGTGTTTACTTATGTGAAATGGCCGGCTGCGGCAGCAGCAGCCGGTAAGGAGATGCACACGGACACAGATGCGTTCCGGATCGTGGCGATACCGTAGGTTTATTCACAACACAGGGTCTACACGGTTGATAACAGAAATCTAAAGGAAATGCTCATTACACCCGTGATCTCAACCCCTACGGTGTGTCAAGAGGGACAAAAAAGGCAATTCACCATAATAAACTCTTATTTTAGCGTGGTGTTATAGCGACATCTGGTGGCACAATGTATGCACAATGAATGTATGGTCCGACTTATGTCGAAATTCAGTTTCGACACATTCTCAGGAACGGATCTCCGACGTAACTCGAGGACCCCCTGTGTGTGTGTGTGTGTATATATATATATATATATATATATATATATATATATATACAGTACAGACCAAAAGTTTGGACACACCTTCTCATTCAAAGAGTTTTCTTTATTTTCATGACTATGAAAATTGTAGATTCACACTGAAGGCATCAAAACTATGAATGAACACATGTGAAATTATATACTTAACAAAAAAGTGTGAAACAACTAAAAAATATGTCTTATATTCTAGGTTCTTCAAAGTAGCCACCTTTTGCTTTGATTACTGCTTCGCACACTCTTGGCATTCTCTTGATGAGCTTCAAGAGGTAGTCACCTGAAATGGTTTTCACTTCACAGGTGTGCCCTGTCAGGTTTAATAAGTGGGATTTCTTGCATTATAAATGGGGTTGGGACCATCAGTTGTGTTGTGCAGAAGTCAGGTGGATACACAGGTGATAGTCCTACTGAATAGACTGTTAGAATTTGTATTATGGCAAGAAAAAAGCAGCTAAGTAAAGAAAAACGTGTGGCCATCATTACTTTAAGAAATGAAGGTCAATCAGTCCGAAAAATTGGGAAAACTTTGGAAGTGTCCCCAAGTGCAGTCGCAAAAACCATCAAGCGCTACAAAGAAACTGGCTCACATGAGGACCGCCCCAGGAAAGGAAGACCAAGAGTCACCTCTGCTGCGGAGGATAAGTTCATCCGAGTCACCAGCCTCAGAAATCGCAGGTCAACAGCAGCTCAGATTAGAGACCAGGTCAATGCCACACAGAGTTCTAGCAGCAGACCCATGTGTCGAACAACTGTGAAGAGGAGACTGTGTGAGTCAGGCCTTCACGGTAGAATAGCTGCTAGGAAACCACTGCTAAGGAGAGGCAACAAGCAGAAGAGACTTGTTTGGGCTAAAGAACACAAGGAATGGACATTAGACCAGTGGAAATCTGTGCTTTGGTCTGATGAGTCCAAATTTGAGATCTTTGGTTCCAACCACCGTGTCTTTGTGCGACGCAGAAAAGGTGAACGGATGGACTCTACATGCCTGGTTCCCACCGTGAAGCATGGAGGAGGTGTGATGGTGTGGGGGTGCTTTGCTGGTGACACTGTTGGGGATTTATTCAAAATTGAAGGCATACTGGGCAGCACGGTGGCGCAGTGGGTAGCGCTCGTGCCTCACAGCAAGAAGGTCCCTGGTTCGAATCTCGGTTCGGGGGATCTTTCTGTGTGGAGTTTGCATGTTCTCTCCGTGTCTGCGTGGGTTCTCTCCGGGTACTCCGGCTTCCTCCCACCGCCCAAAAACATGCATTGTGGGGGTTAGGTTAATTGGCCACTCTAAATTGTCCTTAGGTGTGCATGTGAGTGTGAATGGTTGTTTGTTTGTATATGTATTCTGTGTTGGCCCTGCGATGGACTGGCGACCTGTCCAGGGTGTACCCTGCCTCTCGCCCGATGTCAGCTGGGATCGGCTCCAGCTCCCCCCGCGACCCTTAACAGGATAAAGCGGTAGAAAATGAATGAATGAATGAATGAATGAAGGCATACTGAACCAGCATGGCTGTTTAGTTGGACCATCATTTATTTTTCAACAGGACAATGACCCCAAACACACCTCCAGGCTGTGTAAGGGCTATTTGACCAAGAAGGAGAGAGATGGGGTGCTGCGCCAGATGACCTGGCCTCCACAGTCACCGGACCTGAACCCAATCGAGATGGTTTGGGGTGAGCTGGACCGCAGAGTGAAGGCAAAAGGGCCAACAAGTGCTAAGCATCTCTGGGAACTCCTTCAAGACTGTTCGAAGACCATTTCATGTGACTACCTCTTGAAGCTCATCAAGAGAATGCCAAGAGTGTGCGAAGCAGTAATCAAAGCAAAAGGTGGCTACTTTGAAGAACCTAGAATATAAGATATGTTTTCAGTTGTTTCACACTTTTTTGTTAAGTATATAATTCAACATGTGTTAATTCATAGTTTTGATGCCTTCAGTGTGAATCTACAATTTTCATAGTCATGAAAATAAAGAAAACTCTTTGAATGAGAAGGTGTGTCCAAACTTTTGGTCTGTACTGTATATATATATATATATATATATATATATATAATATAATATAAATAATACACACACACACACACAAATACACAGACATACACATGCATAACTAAAATATACCTAAACTCACCAAAACTGAGGGTGTGCACCAAACAAGACATGGTTCACATGGATTCAATCACAAACACAAAACAAATGCAAGATGACTGCTAAGTGGTCACTCAGTGGGCACAGTTTTAAGTTTACCTAAATGTTTCAACACCAGATCCCAGATAGAAAAAATGTAGACTCGTGAATTGTACAATGCTTAGTTTGGCACAGGAGGTGCTGTCATTCACTTCTCCCTTCTCCCAAATCTCCTCGTCCAAGTCTGACCCTAGTTCATCCACCCAATCTGCTCTGATCTTTGCCAGCGCTTTTAAAAGAGGTTATACAATTACTAATTCTTGAGATAAGTCCCCCAGAATTGAATGGGGAGTTTAACAAATCATCTAAACCACAAGGTAATGTTATGTATGGAAATTTGGGATCATGACGTTGAAGGAAGTGGCGGAATTGGAAATATCAAAATAAGCTAGACTGAGGGAAGGCAAATTTGTGCGACAAATCATCAAAGCTTGCAAAAATAGAGTCAATGTACATGTCCTTAAAATCATGAATGCCTTGTCTCTGTCAAAGAATAAGGTCAAAGTGTGGGGGGGGGGGACTATAGAATTGTTAGTTAATTGCAAGAAAGAAAGGGGAAGGCTGAAGGTGATGAGGGCTCTAAGAGAGATGGAGATGCAAGACGCAGCTTCAAAATGACACCAGTCTGCGCCAGGAGTATAGAGCCAATACATGATTTTTTGAACATTTGAGACCCAATATTAATGACAAAAATTAATTACTGTAATAGTTCTAACCATGTTCTAGGCTTCTTCATGTCCCATATAAATGAAAGTAAAGCCTTATCAATAGATTTTTAAAAAGACTTGGGAAGATAAAGTGGGATACATTGAAACAAGAACCTGGGGAGCACATTAATTTTGATACAATACACTTTCCCTGCTAAGGAAAGGTGAAGTAGTCTCCATCTCTTCAGGTCCAATTTGACTTTCTCAAACAGGACAGAAGTTTTCCTGTTAAAGATTTTGCATGTCTCTTGTAATATGAATGCCCAAATATTTAAAGCCATTTTCAGACATTTTGAACGGTAGAGCACCATCCCGTATTCGAAGAGCCAGGTCGTTGACAGGATAACATACACTTTTATTAAAGTTTAGTTTGTACCCAGAAAAAGCACCAAAACTCCTCAGGGCATGGATAATATCACGCGAAACTGGGTCGGATACATACATTAATAAATCATCCACGTAAAGAGATACTCCCCCGCAGTGAATCCCAGTAATTGACGGTGAAGTTTTGTGTCATGATGTCTGTTTTCTGCATAAAGTCAGTCTTCTTGTTGTTAGGTTGCTTTACTTCTCTTTCCCTTGATTACCTGATTTCAACTGTGTTTTAGTTTTCCCGCCTCACATAGTATATGTTGCAAAAACATGGTGGGGTCCCTTCCGTTTACCTTGTCCGAAGAAAAAAACAAAACAAAACAAAAACTAAAACTAAGCCTATACCTGACGCTCTCTCTGAGGTAAGCTGCAGGCTAAACTCCGTTCCAAAGAAATGCCTGGTAGCGCATTGTCTCAACACTTCTGCCCAAGAAGGCTACCAGTTCTCGCGATAAGATATATTAAAACCCCTCAACACCAAGGCAAAGACAAAATGAAATGGTTGAGCAGCAAAATTACCTTCAAACAAGTGGGCACACACATATATATGAAAACACACAGAACCTCAAAATCAAAGGTGGTGGTCTGCATAGAGGAAGAAGTTGAGATATAATACAACATAATATTGATTAGTCCACCAATAACATCACTCAATGTCCATAACTCTGGTCCACAGGTCGATATCGTATGCCAAAAAAGGTGAACATGTCATCAGGCTCGAGTGATTAATTATCGCCAGACTTCTTTCTCAGACCTCAGGCTGAGAAACTTCCGAGCTTCATCAGGCGAGTCGAAGGTGAACACGTTGTCTCTGCACATCACCTGCAGCCGGGCCAGGTAGAGGCGGTGGAATCTGACGTTCCTCTGATACACGGATAGCGTGATGCTGTTAAATGCAGCTCTCTTTTTGCCGAGTGTTGACATCCTGATAGACCCTTATAGTGGCACCTTGGTATTTGAGCTCATGATTTCTGGGCCCATGCAGTGCAGCTTCATTCTGTTGGAACCTGGAGAAGCAGACCAGGAAGGTACGGTACGACGATCTCCGGTTGGCTCTGGAGGTTGGGGTACGGTGGGCTCCCTCCAGCTTAGGCGGTGTAGAAAAAACATCAGGGCCCATCGCTCTCATCAAAACAACTGACATGATTTTTAAGGGGTCTTTGCCATCTTCACTGCCTTCAGGAATATTCAATATATAGCGATTAAATCTCCGTGAATATTTTCGAGGTCATCGCACCGGTCCAGCAGCGACTCGTTCTGGCTCTAGAGCGTCTTGATGGTGGACTCCGCTACCGTTAGCCGTTCAAAGTTATCACCTATTACAAATTCCACAGATGCAAGACGTTTCTGGAATAAGGACACTGTTGTCTGTAGTGAATACTGTATTGATCTAATGCCGTCTCGAATCAGGGTGGAGAAATCCTCCCTGAGTGAGGTTCTTTGCTTAGCAAATTCAGCAGACAGTTGGTCCCTAGCCACTTCCGCAGCTGCAGGTTTTTCGGGTGTCACAGGAGCTCCTGCTGTCTTTGGAGGATTGTTACCTGCAAAGGACGCTAGCTTACCCGCAGCACGCGTGGCTGGAGTTTATATGTTACCTGATTTTGTGTGTTTAGATGTGCTCATGTCTAAGGAACTAATTAAACTGATTTTAGCAGATAAGACTATGTTGAAATGCGTGCAGAAAAATTGGTCAACAGGGAGGGAACCGGGAGCTTTCTCATGTTTGTCCTCTCCCTACATGTTACAACCAGAAGTCTCCAAGGGACAATTTTTGACTTTGTGTGTGTGATGCTGTCTCAGCCCTCACCTTCCTGTAGTCCAGACCGCTGCTGCTCCACCTCCTGGATAAACAGGTCAAACATCTGTGTCTGAATGAACTTCTTGACAAAATTTCGAGTTGTCTTGGACTCAATGGCCTTGTAGAAGCGTCTTTTTTCAAACACTCCCTGCTCTCCATGAATGTATTTCACATATGAAGCACAGTGGCCAACTGTTTTTACAAAAAAATGCAGGAAGGCTTCTGACACTACCCGGTTAAGGTCCTCCACTGCTGTTAGAAAGAACAGAAAACATTTGTGATTATGGCACTCTTTCTGTTTCTTAATTCTAATTAATAATGTCTCTGGTTTGGTTGCAGTTTTCTCACTTGATGTTTTTTGTCTTGCCCTTAGTGACTCTAGTATTTCATTTTGGAGCTTTGGGGGAATGATGGACTTTTCATCACCAATCTGGAAAATAAGGACTTAACAATTTTACATAAATTTTTACTTTGACAAATAGTTTCCTGTAAATTTCAGCATTATAAGTGATAACTGAAAGATTTATTACATTTTAGTTAATGAACACTTACTGAAAAAATGAAAGTCTCCTTTTTATCCTCCGACAAATCAACCATCAGCTGAAGACAAAAGGAACATCATTACTCCAACTTGAGTTCACTAGTAAAATGAGCTCTGCCTCTGTACAATTAGATTAATTAATGGTTGCTAAGTTGTTATATTGTTGTGCTCTCAATTCATACATACATCACTGTGGTCAGTGACCAAGTGCATTAGGCGTTTCTGGACTCCCAGCAGGTAGGGCGTGGGGGCCATCACTACATCCATAAGGATCTCTGGAACAATAGAGATGAAGGTGTGCTGCCAGGTGAAGGGGTAAAGCAAGGCTGCAACAGCATGACTGACCTGGGATAATGTGCTGCAAGGAGACAAGAGAAAATCATAGCTTAATAGAAAGGCATGTAAGTTCTTCATTTTTGTTTTGTGGGTACAAATTTTTAAGAGCATGAGTTAATTTTATGTTCTGCCTTCATTCTAGTGACTGTGTTAGTGTTGGACAGACTATCATATGGTTCTTTTCCTGACTATGTCTCAATTGCATCTTTTTCTATGTGAGTGTACAGACCAGTATGTAATACCTCAGTTCATCAGCAATGAAAATTATCCGTCTTTCTAGGACAGCAGCAGAAAACACCAGTAACACATCCTCATCTGTCAGGCAGCTAAAAAGCGTGGCAAAGTTGACATGCTCCAGCCAAGAATCCAGTGGACGGGTCAGTCTGATGATCTAGTGGAGAGTAACCATTGTAACTAGTGTCATGAAGTCTGTACTATATAATGTAAGATAGGCCAGAATGAGATATGTCATTTGCTTTTGATTCTTTTCAGAATTTATTTCCCAACTTTCCCCACTTAACTATTGTTAACATCTTAACAGACTAAGGAAACTATGTTTAAGAAACGTCCTTTTTTCATTGTGAGGGCTGTTCACACTTAGTGAAAACAATACCCAGAATGAAAGAATGCCTGAGAGGAATAAGAGCGACTGAAAAATGATACGTGGCCTGATGGGAGTGTTCAGTTTCTGCTCTTAGCTGTGTTTTGGGACAAGTATGACAGGTTCAGGCAACTCTACACACACACTCTCGTTGCCCTGTGTGTTAAAGGTTTGGGTGACAATTTTTTCCCCTACATTTTATTTACGAAAAGGAAAGAGGAGAATTAGTAACACAACAACCTCTAAATCCACTGGTAATGAATTCTTGAGAGCTTTCTATATCAGCAGTTCATGAAACTCACAGCTTTCTATGGTTACAACTTGTAGCCTATTGGCTTAATATTTTCTTCTTGTGTCACTGAATGTAGCTATACTTTATTTCTGCATCGTGGCTGGTGTGTGTGTGTGTGTGTGTGTGTAATATTTTTTTTCTTTGTCACTGAAGAAAAAACTAGAGATGTGTGTCATCAAACTGTACAAGTGGCTGACATATGTAAAACAAGGAGTTTATGTCTGACCTCAGTGCCGTAGTCAGGTATGAAGCTCTTAATCTCTACAGTGTTTCCAGGGGCTGGAAAAGGGGACTCCCTCAGTTTCTGCATGAATGGGTAAATCATAGCCATGGAGATCTGCCGCCGCTTCTCCACCTCGTCAAATATCTACACACACCCAGGACAACACACAGACATGATATAGTTCTAACTAAGGACGCTTTTCCACTAGGGCACCGCTGTGGTTCCAAACGGTTCGAGCTTTGGAAACACTCTGCTGTGGTTCCAAGCTTGCTGAGTCTACCAGAAAACTGATGTCAGCAGGCTGCTTCGCGGCATTGGTCCAGTGGTTTCCAGGTAGGGCTGCACAATTTATTGCTTGAGAATCGAAATCGCGATTTTCACATGTGCGATTTTCAAATTGCAGGGACATTCAATTTTATTAAAGGAAAATTATTACCCTACACGTCATGCTACAGCTTTTGTTCTGCTTGGAATAAAATGGAATTTACAACACTGCTCCAGTGTAATGGAAAACCAACCGTACCGTGCCGTACTATGATGAGGTGACCCTAATGGAAAAGCGCCTTAATTGATAAAACATAGGAGTGAGGTGATGTGATCCATTTATTGCACCTGTGATGAAAGATTTTATTTCAGACTTGCTTATTGGTTCCTAAAAGATATATATGTATATATATATATATATATAAATATACATTTATGCATACACATATGTCTACATACATATGTATGTACGTACATGGATGTCTATTGTTGTGCAAACACGTGGAATATGTCCGCAAGGATGTGGCTACCTGCCAAAGGGTTATCCTTAATCTGCCAGGACATGTCTGTTCTGTCCTTCAGAAAAACTGAGCACAGGGTACAAGACATTGTCCTCTTTAGCAGTGATGGGAATGTACATCAGCCATTCCCTGAAAACTGTTAACTGGTTTTACATTAAAACTTGTTTTAATGTAGTGGAAGATGACTGTGGCCTTTATTGAAATATGTATTAATACCATGCTAAAATGTCACAGTGTTATGTAGGTCAACCTAAGATAGAGAGTCAAAGGCAATCACTGATTTCCACTTTGAGAAATGTTCAGTTCACCTCACCTTGGAGAAGAGGCTAAAACAGGCCAGACTGCTGATGATGCAGTACGCCTCAGGTGGGCGAGCTCCTTTTCCTCCTGGCTTCAGAATAAACACAGAATATTTAATGAGCATCAGAAAACTGGTTCTAAATTATGCTGCACAGAGAGACAGTTTTAGACAAAACACTGACCAGAAGTCTTCTGCAATATCCATTTCTTCTGCTGCCATCAATCTCAGTGAGAACAAAGGAGAAGGTCTCACTGCAAACAGTAAAGAAAATCTCAGAAATTAACAATGATTGGCAGAAACACCTAAACCCTTTCGCTGGTGGGTGTAAATATACAACCATTTCATCTGTACAAGCCTGAAGATAAGAATAACAGTTACCAGAGTAATAAAAGAGCAAACAGACCTGTGGTATTCAGTCAAAGGTGCCCAGTTGATGCCTTCTGGGAAACAAAACAGTGTGATTGCCTTGAGTGTCTTCTCTTCGTCCTGTTTTTGAAATCTGGTCATCCCATCCCTCTGAAAGTATGTGTGGACATACACACATTATCCCTACACACTGGGCTGCCCTTTGTACATACAGGGAGTCCTCGAGTTACGTTGGTCGCGAATTACGTTGTTTTCGTAGTTACGACAATCTCCCGTGAACTTCCTTGTTTCGCTTTAAGCTGTTTGCCCCGTAAATACGTCAGACTTCACACGGGAAGTAGTTGTCGGCGGAAGTAAACATCGTCACGTGTTGCTACAGTGGACGCCATTTTGGGGTGTTTTGCTCCATTCATTATGGCTCCCAAGAGAAAGGCAGACTCTGCTGCTTTGAGGAAAAGGAAAGCGATCACATTGGAAGTTAAATTTGACATTGTTAAGCGATCCGAAAATTGAGAAACAGCTGCAAACATCGGCCGATCACTTGGCCTAAGCCTTGCCTCAAAGGGCTTTAACAAAGAGTACAGGGTGTGACATCCTCTGACCTCTGACCTACACCCTCAACAAGGGCGAGGAAAAACTGCCAAAAAAAACCATTTTAACAGAGGAAAAAACGCAGAAACCTCCAGGAGACACTCATGTGAGGGATCCCACTCCCAGGGATGGACAGAAGTGCAATAGATGCCACATGTACACAACACATCAACAACATGACTTATAATTATTAATTATACGGGTAGAATAATATAATATAATATAATAATGCTATGTAATTGTTCTATCTTTGTTTATTACTGTTTGAATTGTAATAAAAAAAAAAAGGCAAAAGGCAATTCACCACAGTAAACTCTTATTGTACGGTGGCGTTATGGCGACATCTGGTGGCACAATGTTGTAACTACCTTCCCTATGAATATGTTCCGAATTACGTCGAAATTCGCTTACGACACATTCTCAGGAACGGATCTCCGACGTAACTCGAGGACTCCCTGTATCTTTGTGTTCTACTGTCAAACTGACCTTGGGAAACTGGTAGGTGATCTGAGGTTCATAGCTGCTGCCATCCTTGTTCTTCTTGAGGATGACAACTACCAGATACTCAAAAAAGTACTGAGTACTGATGTGCTGGCGATGCTTGGATCTGTTGTTAATTGCTGCTGTGGCCTGTGGCTCTGTGGGCTGTGGGTCTTTTATTTCTAAACAGAAATTTAGAAGTACATAGTGCTTTTAGCATGCTGGGTTAACACTGTTGTTCAAAAGGAAATGCTTATAGATTTCTGTGTCTGCTCTGATATTATCAGTTGCAACACTTACTGACCTTGGATGGACTCATCAATGTCTCAAAGATGAGCAGAAGAACAGAGGGCATAACTCATTAATTAAAATAATATATCAAAATATCTCATTATGTTAATATAATATTTTACCTCTTGATTAACCTGCTAAATAGCTTCAATTCTGCTTTGATTGTGGCTCATCTGCCTCCTGAGACTAAAGGACAATTTATGGATCTCCAATGAATTGGATAAATTGCAATGTAAAAGATTTTACTGTAGAATTTACAGTTAATAGCTGGCAAAAAAGTATTGTAAAATTGCTGTTAAATACTGTAAAAAAATTACAGTATATTTTTTTTACAGGTGTTTACTATGCATGTACAGAAATTTATTGTTGCTGGGTTTCTTTGCAGAAATACAACTATTAGTTGTGAGCCAATCCAATATTGTCTTGTATTCTGTTCAAATTATATTGCCTGGCAACAATAATTGCTATAACTAGCTGTTAAAATTTTTAGAAGAAAGCTTTATTTGTCATTGTCATAGTACACTTATGCAATACACTGTACAACAAAATTTGGTCTCTGCTTTTAAGTAGGGAACAATTGGGGGCCTTACTCAGTGGCCCACTGTGGTGCTGAGCTTAACACACTGGTCACTTACGCCACCATGTGAGAAATATCTGAATGTATTCTACATTTGCAAGAAAGAGTATGGACAATGAGCTGGGAAGGGTCAGTGTCACTACTGGTAGCATGGCTCGGTACTTGGACCCTACAGAGTTTGCACAGGTAGTCCACTACATCCAGGATGGCACATTAGTACCTGCCATTGGCAGAAGATATGCTGTTTCCCCCAGCACAGTCTCAAGACCATGGAAGAGATTCCAGGAGACAAGCAGTTACTCCTGGAGAGCTGGACAGGGCCTTAGAAGGTCCTTAACCTATGAGCAGTACTGGTATCTGCTCCTTTGTGCAAGGAGGAGCAGGATGAGGACTGCCTGAGCCCTACAAATGACCAAACAATCAGAAACAGATTTCATGAGGGTGGCCTGAGGCCCCCGAAGTCCTGTGCCCTGCCTGGAACCGTGGAGCTCGATTGGCATTTGCCACAGAACACCAGAAATGGAAGATCTGCCACAGGTGCTCTGTGCTTTTCACAGATGAGAGCAGGTTCAACCTGGGTCAGTGATGGTCTGGGGAAACATATTCCTGAAGGACGCACAGACCTCAACAGGCTAGAAAACATTAGGTATTGGAATCCTTGGAAACATTGACACTTTGTTGGTGCAGTAGGTCTTGCTCCTCCTGGTACATGACAATGACTGGCCTCATGTGGCGAGAGTATGCAGGAACTTCCTTGAGGAGGAAGGAATCGATGACACTGACTGGCTCCCATGCTCGCCTGACCTAAATCCAATAGAGAACCTCTGGGAAATTATGTTTCAGTCCATCTGACGCCACTGACCGAATCAGCCCTCAGTGACTAATTAAATGGAGAACTAATAATGAGCAACTCTTCACTAACTTGTGTAATGCTGCAGTGAACTGATTTGAGTCAGAAAAGTCATTTGTAAGTGTTGGAATAGAATAGAATAGATGTACTTGTTGCTCCACAAGGTATCATATTTCGTATCGTTTCGTGAGATTACTATTTTGTTACACCGCAACCGCAAGGGAGGTTGCTATTAAGATACAATATGTACATAATAATAAACGGTACATTTCCATATCTGCAATATCAAATAACTGCAGAATTGCAACACAATTGTGGAAAATGTGTTAGGAGTTGTGGTGAATTATAATGGTAAGAAGTTTAGACTATGCTCATCAGATGTAAAAAGTAAAGCTCAGTTGCAGCTGGCAAAAATGAGTTTTTGATATTGTCAGTGTGACAGAGGACCTGAATCGTCAGTTGGAGAATATACTCCACTGCTGCTAAAGCTGCTAGTAGAGAGGATGGTCCAAATTATCCATTATGAATAAAAGTTTCTTGAAAGTCCTCTCCAATAGTGTTTTTGAGGTCTGCAGTCAATAGGGCAGACATGCTGGAACTTGCGCTCTTCCACTCAGTCCACGTAATCTCCTTGGTCCATACCATATTCAGTAGCAGTTTTAAGGTGCACAGGTCCCATGTAGTATTATAAATTTAGATTCTAAGTTCCTCTGCCCATGCAGTTCTAATTGTATTTACTGATACAGAGAGGCAGTCTGATCCAATGTGGCTGGAGCGGAAAGATGGTTACTGCAGATATGACGAAGTATTGAAGTACTGAAAAGTTTTAATTTATGTCTTAATTTTAAAATTATCGTAAGGGTGCACTATGCAATTCTGCACAGTTACAGCGTGTTTCACGACAAGATGGCCTGTCGGTGATTGGCGCGTGCACTAACCCCTAAACACCTTGTTGTGCTTGGCTGGAACGTGGATTGTTATTGTTTTGGTGCGCAGCCTGTGCCCCTACTGTTTTTTGTTGTTTACAACCCCTGTGTTGTCTCCCGAGACTGAGCTTTTTCACAATGTATTCAGAGGGCAGGCAGCTAGCCGATCGGGGGGAAATGCCTACAATTTGAGACAAAAATGAAATCACGCTGAAACCATGCAGGATCACATAGAGCACCTTTGAGAATAGAAATAAACCGGGGGAATGAGGAATATTGTTATGGAGAAAAGGCTAATTTTGTTGTGATTAAAGCTGAGAGGGATGCAGACTACAAGAGTTTGCCTCCATTTTGCACTAATCCATTTCAGGAGACTGAAACTGGTATATGATCTTTTGTAGGTTTGACGCCCAATAATAGTTCCTCAGACTGGACAGTGCTAAGCCACCTTGTAACCTCGGTCTCGGAACCTCGGAAATTTGCCATCCCATATAAATGTAAAGACCCTTATAAAGATCAGGAAAGGCATCTGTGTATGGTAGAATGTAATTTTATTTGTATACCCATTTTTGGGTATACAAAAAGGTAAATTTATCTGAAATCTGAAGAGCTGATTAATTGAATTGTTCCCTTTTTGTTGGTCATGTCCTACTTAGTATCAACTTGCTTTATCTTGTCTTCTTAATCGTCTGCCAACCTGCCCATTTTTTGTTTATGCATTACTACCCTTTTTTACAATAATAGCACACCAGCAAGTGGTCTCTTTGATCTTGAGCCTCATTTCCTTGTGCACATTATCTAGTCTGCTTAATTTCTCTAGAAACGGCAATAAAATTGGCTGTGAAACTGTCAGACAGCTGTCCAACTAACTCTGAGCCTCTGAAAGTGGTGGGACTATGAAATTGAGTCAATATCTAAATACTTATGGACTCAACTGTATAACCAACAATCAAGCACCTTTTCTTTGAATCATTTCTACAAATTTTTGAACAGTTAAGAATGCACAAATCATGAGCTCCACTGTGAATGTACAGATGACTATAAGTCTACCTGCTGATTCTCAGGTAAGCTCTATGCCTAACATGTTCATGATCATTTTTCTGCAATAGAACACTTACCGTCTTTTCGGCCTCTGCGAAAGGAGGACCACATGGCACTAAACCTCTTGAGGGCCCCTTGTCGTTCAGGTTCATCTTCACCTGATGCAATGGAACCTGCTGGATCAACAAAAAAAATTCACAATTCAAAACACATAATAATCAAAGATGAAACTTAGCATTATGATAGCAATATATATAAAACGTTATTTTTGAACTTTGTTGAAATATTGGTTTAATTATTTTATTTTAAAGTCTTTTGGTCACACAATAATCAGTTATCATAAAAGCGCTAATAACAATTCTGAAACCTTCTGTGACTACTCAAGGTAATACAAGGGAAAAAAATATGTTCTCAGTCAAAATTTAGGTGTATAATTAAAAAACTTCCTTAGTTGGATCCCTGTGATTGTACTTACTTTGTTTTCCAGCAACATCAGAGTTGAGGTTAGCTGTGGGCTGCACACCTGGGCAAGACAGACAAAGGTTTTGTGACTCCTAATTCTTCTATTCTATTTCTAATTTTTGTTCATATTTAAAATGAACAAAAATTCACCGTAAAATGAACAAAAATTCACCGTGTCTCCACTTGCAGCAAAATTCACAGTCTGAAAATACTACTACATAGTATATAGTATTATATTACAGTGTTGTACCTTGAATGTCAGGTTACAGCCACAAATTTCTTTTTTGCTATTTAAGTTTTTATTGAGTTTTCAGGGCTTGGTACATGGTAAAACTCATACTCATGATTCTCCATTCAGAACTAGGTACTATACATCAAAAAGAAAAATAAATAAATTAAATAAAAACATGTGACTCCAGTGACAGACTTAACATGCTATTGTCGCAGAGATATTATAAGGTCCCACAGCAGGACACAATAAAACAAAACAAAAAACTAAATCCTACTGATGGTCATTATCTACCTTTATATAGTCCCAGAACCTATCCCAGGGGGTCACCCCCTCCCCTTTATCACCACTCAATCTACTAAGCATACATTCATAGGATGCAGTTTCAGTCATTGCACAGACCCATTCTTTCACCTGTGGGATTTCTGATGCCTTCCAGTGTCTTAAAATAACTCGACAAGCTGTTATTGTACCCATCGAAATTACAGAAAAATTACATTTGGTTATGTTGGGTAGCTGGAATTTGTCCCCCAGTAAACAAAGCTCTGGGCATAAGTCAATTTCTGATCCGAGCCAGTTACTTAAAATACTTAAAATCTGGGTCCAAAAAGCTCTGATTAAGACACATTCCCACATACAGTGAAGGAAGGTTCCAGTTTCCTCTTTGCATTTCCAACACAAGTCATTACTCAATAATTTCATCCTGTACAGTCTGGATGGTGTGTAGTAGTATCTATGCAGAACGTTATATTGTGTGAGTTTACTCCTTGCCTCCCTCACATATGTACCACAGCCAGCCACTATTATTGCCCATCTATCACTGTCGATCTCTCCGCCAAAATC
>JAFBJQ010000787.1:0-119490 GCA_016785345.1 Trinectes maculatus
CTTATTAATGCACTTTACTAATTCAACCTCTTCTCCGGAGTCTTTGTGCTGCACTGTTCCAGTACCAGGTGCAGCCACGTCTATGGACCATCGACTGTGGTGGCAGCTGATCGTGGAGCGTGCTCTGGAGCTGCAGGACCTGGATTCAGCACCGCACTCAACACACCACTACCACTATTATATTATATTATATTATATTATATTATATTATATTATTCTACTTATATAATTAATAATTATAAGTCATGTTGTTAATGTGTTGTGTACACGTGGCATCCATTGCATTTCTGTCCATCCCTGGGAGTGGGATCCCTCACATGAGTGTCTCCTGGAGGTTCCTGCGTTTTTTTTCCTCTGTTAAAAGGGTTTTTTTTGGCAGTTTTTCCTCACCCTTGTTGAGGGTGTAGGTCAGAGGATGTCATACCCTGTACTCTTTGTTAAAGCCCTATGAGTCATACCCTGTACTCTTTGTTAAAGCCCTATGAGGCAAATTGCAATTTGTGAATATGGGCTATACAAATAAAATTTGATTGATTGATTGATTGATAGATAGATAGATAGATAGATAGATAGATAGATAGATAGATAGATAGATAGATAGATAGATAGATAAGGTACCTCTGATTCTGTAGACAGGTGAGAGGTCATCTTTCCTTCCTTGTAATTACCGAGTTGTGTCACAAGAGGCCGCTGATGTGTTACCATGCAAGTGACCTCATCATCGTCCTCAAAGATCTACGTCATCCGTGTCTGTCGATCAGCTGTGTTTGACCCTGTAAGTCAAACGACAAGACACCGAGTTAACTTATGACATAAATGAAAAATAGTCGGTAAACAATACCTAATAACATCAATTTGAATACTAACGTATACTAGGTATAATCATAATCGCTGCAAGTGCTTTTGTTTTTCATCACACTAGTTTGACAGCTGCAGTTAGACAATAGTACATGTTTAGGACACGTTGTGCGTTAGTTTGGCCGCCAGGTGGCAGTGTCGCTGCAGCTGGGTGCATGTTGATGTGGATCTGAAGTCAGTCCAGACCTCTGACTCCTCCTGTCCGGGGCCCGAGCGCTGCACTGAGAGCTGCACTGAGAGCTGCACCGCTGCTGGCACCGCGGAGAGGCGCGAGGACACGGGGGGGACACTGACTCTGCTCTCTGGTCCTCGCGAGGAGACTCCGCCTCAGATTGGGATTGTTGTTGTGGGATTAGTGTGATGTCTGTTTCACCCCGCACTGACCGCAGCTGCCATCCGCACACAGTTGGACATTCATTTTCTCTCTTTTCACGTTGCGTTCAAGTTCAGGTCTGTGTCGGTGCTGGTTGAAGAGCGAGGAGAAATCAGAGATCAGAAGGCGCGCGACGCCAGGTGATGTCCCCATTATTATTATTATTGTTATTAATATTATTAATATTATTAGCAGTAGTAGTAGTAATAATATTTGTATTATTATTAGTAGTATTATCTCCAACGACCTTGGCTTGTTTCTGTATTGGCAGAACTCTGGTGAGCTGTCTCAGCTTGGTGTTGTCCACGGCTGTTTGTCTGTGTGTCTGTGTGTCTGTGTGCCTGTGTGCCTGTGTGTTTGGGTGTCTGTGTGTTTGTGTGTTTGTGTGCCTGTGTGTTTGTGTTCAGGCTCAGGATGTGTTGCTTTTAAATCTCCACACTGTGACGGATCAGTCATCAGATCTGATGTCAGACACCTGGTGCACGTTCACACCCGCACATCATCTGATGAGTTTGTGGTAGTTCAGCGTCATAGACATGTGGACCCCCGCTGTCTCATGCACACGCACGCACGCACGCACAGTGTTGCGTTCGTTGACTCACGGGGAGACTCCCTCAGACTGGATCATTCATGGCCTGCTGTGTTGTCGTAGTGTTTCTCAATGGAGCACGTGACTTGTGTGCGCGAGGCCTGCACAGTGTCAGAACAGGAGCTGTGTGAGCACACACTCTGAGGGGTGTGTGTGTGTGTGGGGGGGGGGGGTAGTGAACACAGTGTGTGTGTGTGTGTGTGTGTGTGTGTGTAGACACAGAGTGTGTTTTAAAATGTCAAGGCCTTGACCTCGATCGTGCGACTGAAACCAGAGTCACCCGCAATCCGCCCGCCATTCCTGCCATCTGCTATATTTAACCTGCAGTGGAGAATAAATCACTGAAATCCTCCCTCTTCCCTCTTCCCTCTGTCTCTGTCCACTCTCTGTCTCTCTGCAGCTGAAGAAGGGATGAGCTCCGGTCAGCGAGGGAGGAGAAGAGACTGTTTGAGATGTAACTCCAAGCCGGTCGCCCTCTAACACCCTCCGCACTGTAGCCGCCTCCCATCTGACACCCGCCGCCGCTCAGACATGGCTGAGAGTGGATGACAGGAGACGCTAACGCCCGGACATCAATCAATGCGACATCACCCGGAGCATGGGTTGCGTCAAATCCAAGAGGACTGACTCTGGAGCCCAACATGCAAACTCCACAGAGAAGACAGACGGCAGATTCAGGGGGGCAAAGGGCGAGAAGGCCTACTTGGTCGACTCGGAGATGGAGAGCTGCGCTCAGGTCAGCCCAGTGCTGCTGGAGTACGCCCAGAAGCTCTCCGAGGAGATTGTGGCGCGGGCGGTGCAGCAGTGGGTGGAGGTAGACCGCCGCTACAGTGACATCCCCTACATAGAATGTGATGTGCCGTGACAGCGGAGCGTGTGTCATGTGACTAGGAGGCGGGGCTGAGCTGAGACTACTTTGATGCAGCTGGGGGTTCCGCATGATGTCAGCAGTCTCCAGCATATTCATGTATCTGCTGTGAATCATTGATCTGCTGTGAGCAGGAGCATTACATCATCTTCATCTGCGTTCAGCTCAGATTGGCCTTAAAAACCATCCACCAAAATCCACCACATCCCTCTGATCCATCCATGTCCATCCATGCTCTCCGAGCCTGACCCGAGCAGACCGTCAATCAGGTGGACAGCGTCACTCTCAGACCTCGTTTGTCCCCTCGTCTCAGGGTGGACTCATGAGGCAAAGCAGGAAATTCCGTGTGATAATACTTGGAATGTTGCTGTTTGCCAGTGAACGTCCCTCCTGCCCACTGATGCTGTCTTGGGGCCAGAAGCAGTCTCCTCTCACTGAGGAAGTTATTAATAGATCCCGCCTCCACCCGTCTCACCAGGTCAGGAACCCACCCAGCTGTCCATCTACTCCTGCTCTGTCCATGAAGTCCCTGCCTGCTGCTGTTCCTCTGTAATGGCCTCCCCGCAGGTCCCTGTGGTGCCACCTGCAGGGTGGAGCATTATCCTCCGCCCTGATTAGCCCCGGGCCGATAGGCAGCGTCAACTGCAGCCTTCCATCCTCCAGCGATTCCACAACAAGGGTCAGGAAACTTGTACAAATGATGTATTTCCTGCATTCCGGCATATTCTGTATAAACAAGGATTTATATTGTCAACTGGACTGAAGTTTAACAAACGACAGCAACACAAAGGCCTAAAATGCTGTAGGCCCAGTTACTGATTGACATTGTGTCATTGTATGATGTGTAACTTAGAAACACTGCCGTTTGTCCCCTCAGAGGACAACAACAGAAATATGCAAACGGTGAAATTTCTGTCCAGTTTGGTATTACACAGACGTACAATCCAATACCAGACAAGTTCTACAATGAGTAGAAGTTCATAACCACCAAAGACCTTAATGAATGTGACTTCATGCCCAACTCGTGTTGGGGGGGGGGGGCTCTGTGCATTGTTTTATACATTGGGATTGATATCAGAGGGGACAGTATAAACGTCTGGTCTTTGTCCTGTGAACACTTTTAGCTACTGGCCGAGGTCATAGAGGTCAGATTTGTACACAGGTTCTCTAACTGATGTCCAGGACACTTAAACTACCATCCAACTGTGCGCTGTGACTCGTTAAGCCATAAAAGCAGTGGCAGGCGACTGTCACCACTTAACCCTCTGTGACACCACACTGTCTTTGTCAGTACCAATGAATCCCAGTCAAATACAGATGCTGTTTCAGTAGCAGTGTGAAACAGTGAAGCAGCAGCATTATCCGAGTAGTTTTAAAGGTGCAGTTCTACAGCCTGGACCGTTTCTGTGCCCTTGGTGATGACTGATGAAGGTCCTGCTGACTGTGTGAGGTTCTGAAAGGAAACATACCAAAAACCACTCACCCAAAAAGTCAGCAGGTAAAACGACTTGCACTAATTTGTATCGAGATTTTCACGCTCTTCCCAAACATGTTGTGCGACCACTGAAGATCAGAGATGAAACTGTCCTCTTTATGCCACATTCCCTAAGTCTTTATCAGCTGCCGTTTGTTTTACTGGAGACGAAGTAATGAAATGTGATCGGATTGTTGTGTTGACATTTCCAGTGAACGTTTGCATAGCACAAGACAGAACCAATAGCAGCGTGGAAAGATCCTTTTTATATTGATTATATAAATACTGACATTGAACCAGGTGATGGCAGTCTTCATTTGGCCATACAAGACAAGGCTATCATGCTGATGTCACGCTTTTCGGTGATGTCATCCGAGAGGTTAAAGTTTTACAAATTGTTGTTAAGTTAGAAATAATCAGGTTTTCACCGTGGCAAACTCACCCCTCCACACTAGGATTCATTCATCGTGAACAAGTTCACTGAGTCAGAATCTGGAGAGCTGTGAAGTACGCGTTGATATGGTTCAAATAAAGAATGGGAACCATGTTTACTATTGTTATCAGGTCATCAGTTATTTTCTTTATTACCAAATAGACATTTATTTTACTGTGCTGGTCCAGTGTATTAAAGAGGAACATTTTAGCAGCTGGACCCAGCAAACGTTTGGAATTCTGTCTTTGGGTAAATAAACTCAAGTTTCAAATGTGCAAACAAATGAGTGCTATCACTGTCAGTGACGCAGATGTTTCCAGGGTTCAGAGTCCTGAACCTGCAGTGCCTCTCATATCTGTTAGACATCATTTGTCGTGGCTTTTAGAAGTCAGAGGGAAAAAAACCATGAGCTGATGAGAAGTAGCCTGGTCAATGGCGACAGAATCCACCTGCTCTGTTTCCACAACCTGTCTCCTGCCATATAAGAGAAATATGACCCTCTCGCAATCAGCTGAGTGGGCAGATAAACGTTTGTCTGTGACTAAATGAAACTTCAAATGAGTGTCTGTGCATTTTCCTACATATTTCATTTCATGTGCAAACCAACCAAGTGTAAAGACTGATCATGCTAATAAATCTCATCTATGTCTTCGTTTGTTGCAGATCTATTTCATTCATTCTAAATCCCAACTTCAGGACAACTTCTCGAGTGTTCATGTTGTAAAGTTAAGTTCAGGCAGGTGCTTCATAACATCTTACTTAGCCAAACTGCCTGAGAAATATTGATTAAGAAAATCCTGTTGGAATAAGACGTGTGGATGTGCAGCCTCCCACAGAAAGGATGTGAAAGCGAGGTGAAAAGTTCATGGGAAAAAAATGAGTATTAAGTATATTAAGACCTGAGTGTTGCCCAGCCCCTGTTTGAAGAGCAGATGGTGGCCATTAAGCACCGAGGCTTATCTGAGACACTGGATGACATACTCTGATAGTGTCCTCAGTATGGATGGTGGTTTACTTTGTAAAGTAGGTGGAGGTCATTGTGTGCATTCAGTGACGCCCTCTGAATGCAGCACATGCTGTTGGTGCATGAAAATGACGCAGGCAACCACTGAACATGACAAGAAAAACCACACACATTAACCACAGATAAGATAAAGATGTGTCAATCACTGTGCAGTTATGACTCTACAGTTTTTATACTTCCTCTAC
Organism: Trinectes maculatus; assembly: GCA_016785345.1. Taxonomy (NCBI): domain Eukaryota; kingdom Metazoa; phylum Chordata; class Actinopteri; order Pleuronectiformes; family Achiridae; genus Trinectes; species Trinectes maculatus. The sequence goes on from JAFBJQ010000787.1 coordinate 5,805, forward strand.
GGGGAGAAAGTTAGTCAATCATTGGCAAAACTCAAATAAAATATGCAACAGATTAAATAAATGTGATAACTAAAGCAAACACTGTTTCAAAAAACCACTGCCAGGTTCTAAACAATAGTGCAACTATTCAATCCAATCTGTAGCTGAACAGCAGCTTCTGCATTCACCAATAACATAATATTTGACCATACATTATTAAAGTCAGCTCTGTGTTTCTGTTTGGAGCAGCATTTTCTGATCTCACTCTGGTCTGGTTGTCTCATAAATAATGCAGCCATTGAAAACTAATGTTTGGGAGGGGATCTGCTTCCCACAAAAACACTGTGTATTGGGGGATATTTTATTCCAGGCATCTTCAGATGAACATGAAATCATGTTTTGTTTTCCAAATGCAGCATTACACTCATGTCCAAAACATTCTGGACAAACATTGTTATAAATAGCCAGCTCACACAGGAGTGTAACTGTTTTAAATTCACGTTACAGATAAAAACAGACACTACTAAGAGAAAATACTGTAAAAAGAAGACAACCAGTTTACAGTAACAGAGACAATAAGTTATTTGTATTGGAACGAGTGGCCTGTGAGCAGAAATGCAGATGATACTGATCTGTGTCACATCAACAAACACCCACAGGAAATGTAATAAAGCACTCAGTGGAAAGATCGCTTTTCCTGCCTGTGTCCTAATGGTTCTCCACTGCACATACACAGTTCCTGCTCTACAGCATAAGTAGAAAAAACTGCAGGCCTACATGAAGCATTTGTCACAGTATGTGGGGCACACATGGTGTCCGTTAGCCACCTCTCGTACAACTATCTTCCATTTGTGGCTGTGGCCATGAATCAGACCTTCTCTTCTGCAGCTGCACACTAACAGCCTGTATAAGTCTGAATATTCATGTGAAATCGCACCATGTGAATAGAAAAAGTTCGACAGTATTTAACTGTATGACCCATGTATGTACTGTATGTGCGTATCATGAAATAAGAGACACTTCACCGTCCTCTGAAGAACATTCCTGTTAAATGACCATACAGGGACAGGATGCAGCTGTTTACAGAAGGCTGAATGGTGTGTAGCGGGCCATCAGAGAGTCAAGTCCTTCTCTCCCAGTGAGGAGAAGCACTGCTCCACACTCTGCTCAGACACCTCCTCCAGTTTGGATGGGTTCCACTTAGGATTCTGGTCCCTGTCAACCAGCACTGGAGAAACACATGACATCACAACATAGAAGGGGGAACCAGATGATGCAAGTTCATTTAAGATGATGAAATAAGTAATCTATGATGTTTCACAACCTTCGCTGTAAACCAAACAGCTAGTGGTGTTGAGTTAGGTGCATTACGGCCAAATCACATGATATTGCTTTACAACACATTATATTAAGCCCCATTTGTCACCTCTAATGATCAGCAAGTGGCTGCTAGGGACCTGATTCACATATATCTAAGGTACATGCATGACACAGAAGTGAGGATGAATACTGCAATTTGAACTTTTGTTGTGTGTATATGGCAGAGACTTACCAGCTCTAACACCCTCATAGAAGTCATGGCCCCTCTGGAAAACAACAGAGACAATCACATCAGATGGTAACTTTATAGATGCTACTTTAACAGGTCAGGTCTAGAATGATGTGGTGGCACCATGGTCAGAACTTGTGCCTCAAAGCAACCTGATAACCAGTTGGAATTCCTGGTTAGCACATTCTGCACGTCGCCCCCGTGTCTGTGTGGGCTCTCTCCCAGTTTCCTCCCACAAGACACAGTAGATTGAGGATTAAGTTAATTGGAGACACTAAATGATCTAAATTACCCATAGGTGTGAATGTGAATGATTGTTCGTCTCTGTATGTTGCCCTGCAATGACCTGTCAAGCTTGTACCCTGCCTTTCACTCACAGCTTGAACTGGCTCCAGGTCCCCCGCAACCCACTAACGATAAGTGGTAGAAAATAAATGGGTGGATGTCAACTCTAACTGCAGTGTACAATTAATATAAGCAATACTGGCATTCAAACTGAAAAGCTGAAAGCCAGTTTATTTCACCGAATGCAATGGAAGTTTCAAGTTTAGCAATAATTCACTTAAATTTATTTATTTTTGGATCCCTGATGGTTTCTATGAGAAAACGCAGCTACGAGAGGTTGTTGCTGATGATAGTTTGCACGATGACCTTCAGCTGGAGGAAGTTATTTTTACCATGCAGGCCTGGCACAGCCGATACTCCATCACCAACACGTCCTGCAGACTCATTGAGGCTCCGGCCTCCAGCTGCTTGTAGGTGATCTTCAGGGAGGTGGGAGACATTTTGGACAACGTCTGGAGGAAGAGACACGAGAACGTTTTAAGCAAAAAACAAAGCAAAGCCGTACGTAAATAAGGACACAGGCGGGTTTGCATTTGAAATTTGAATTTAAAAGGCAGGACAGTGAGTCTAGTGCTGGAACAGTGGGTTTATCATAAATATTTCATGGCTGGGCTGATATTATTTGGCTCCATTTCTGTTCTTCATGGTTTGAGAAGATGCTGAAAACTGGTACTTGTGCCACTGTGTGTTATTGTCTGACATTCCAAATCTTAGAAATGAAATAATATATACATTTTAGTCAATGAGGCTTCTCCTTACAGCTGGCTCTGAAGTGAATGACTTTTACTGACCGAGTGAAAACGATGCTCTGCTTATTGTTTTCTACTGAGGGGTGTGGCAATCGGGGGAGGGGACCAATCAGAGATGCACGGGTTCGAGCTCATTAGACCATCCATCCATCATCTACCGCTTAGCCTTAAAATGGTCACAGCTAGAGACACTCAGCTGACTTTGGGTGAGAGACAGGGTTGACAGGCTCCCAGCCAATTAAAAGGCAGAATAGACACAAACAATTCACGCTCACATTTACACCAACAGTCAATTTAACATCTCCTGTTAACCTAACCTAACCTAACCTAACCTAACCTAACCTAACCCAACCTGACCTGACCTGACCTGACCTGACCTGACCTGACCTGACCTGACCTGACCTGACCTAACCTAACCTAACCTAACCCCAAAGTAGCGGCAATCTTTATTTGGCCCAAATTTAATTTAATTAAATTTTGATTCCCTTCAGTAAACCTACTATTATTTTCCTTCTACTAAGCAGTCTTCTTGGCAATAACCTTGACAATAAAAAGAATCTTCTGGGACAGTAACATGTTATCACGTATGTATGGCTTTGGACTGTGAGAGCAAAATTGCAGTAAACCAAATCAGAGAGAACTGTCAACTGTAGTTTCATTGAAGCCAACTTTTTGGATTAAGGCCAGTGTGGAAATCTCAGGAAAGATTCAGGTCCAGCTAACAAGACACATAGGACTATGACTAACCCCATTAAGTGCTTAGTCTGAGGGAACGACTCATTACTACCATACACTAACCATAGCCAAATAATGCCCTGGCTCCTTCCTAACGCTGTCAGCAGGAGTTGTGTGATGTGAAGATCACAGGACTTCAGGAAGGCAGAGGTGTCATAATGTTTTAACATAGTCAGTATGCATGTACAAACACATATATCACCATGCCTCTGCCCTGGTGTTATCAGGTGTCTGTGCAGGATGAAGGTGCTGGTCAACAACATACATACCTCAGCCTGTTTGTTGGCAAACTCTGAACCGTCTTCCTTCAGATTCTGCATTATTCCCTCCACACTACTGGAGCTGAACAGCCTTATAGGAGAGAAACAACAACATGGTTACCAGGTTACCTCACTGCGTCTTCATTCAGTCCAACACACACACTATTTAGTGAGTAACATCTTATCAACAATAGTTGTAGTATATTTTGTTGTAGGGTCAGGGGGCTGGTTGCTATAGACTGACTAAAATAACACATAGCAGGTTTTGATTTTGTCACAGCATCAGGTGAGAAGAACAAGAAACACAGACCATCACAGCATTTTCAAGCTGTTCACTTGTTGCTTCCTTAGTTCAGATGATGAGAGATTATGTTTAGCTACGCGGAGATTCAAGCCCTACCTGTCAATGTCAGACACGTGTTTGTCCAGGACAAAAGGCTTCTCAGCATCCAGACCACTCTGATGAGAGACAACACAGTAATTATCAACACAGTTAACACCGGCTTCTGAGACAATCAGGGCATTCTCATGAAAACAGACTCCTGAAGGGAAACTTGTGTTGGATGTTTTAAGATTCTAACCTGGCTCTGGTAGGTGTTGAGCAATTTGCTGACATCTGCAGCAGAGTGAGACTTCAGGTCCACTAGCTCCTTCTCCAGGTCTGGGATCTATTCAAGCAGGATTAGTTCATGTTAATGTCGTCTTATTAATTAACTGGTTGGATGAGGTTTATTACTGAAACACTAAACACAGGGTTTGAATACAGGGCTGGTCACTCTGTGTTCTCTAAGCCAAAGCACACTTTAAAAAAGAAATGTTTAACTGATTTGAGAATTTTCCTTCTTTGTTAAAGGATTTTAGCTGTTTTTCTTTTTCACACTGAATGCTTTCTCCAACCTTTTTTTTTTAGGTCAAACTTTGTTTCATAAGCACAAACTCAGTACACCCAACTGCTTGTCTGTCCTAAAATTCAAGGTTAGAATCTAAAACAGACTCTATCACCTACAGTGTTGACGTCATGCCAAAAGCAAACACAACCTGCCTCTGGACCAGCTACTGTGAGTTGGCACTTAAAAGCAAGAACGAGGCAGCCAGTATTAAACTCAACCTTTAACTCTTACACTCAAGCTGTTGATGGATTATGATTATTGTTGTTATTGTTATTATTAAATGAAGGAAATGGATAGGAAAAAAAACATAGTTTAGTATGTCAGTTTTTGTCAGTGGTCTCTCTGTCAACATGTGCTGCGTTACCTTCTTAGACTCTACAAAATGAGTGGCAACTCCAGCTCTCTGCACATCACGTCCCTTGAGACGAAAGCCTGTCAAAGCCAGAAAAAGACCCAGTCGGCCGCGGAGCCTCGGCAGGAAATAGCCTCCTCCAACATCAGGGAAAAGTCCTGTCAAAATCAAATGGAGATCATGCATTTAGACACATTTCGTACAGTTTCTTAACATATGTTCTTTAAAAGACATAGAACCATCTAACCCTGTTCACATTGTCACTCCACACATCAATTAATCATCAACCTAAAGATACTGTAGTGAGGAGAACCAAAGATAATCAGTTTACTATCATGTAAGACAAGGAAAAGTAGCAACATGTAAAGGTGGAAGTGATGTGTGGTACTCAGGCAAATCACAAATTAACGTTCTTTTTAGCTATTACTATTATAAGCAAGTGAGAAAAGTAACCCAACATAGCATAGTTGTATTTACTGGCTCTGTGCACATATATCTTCCCACCTCATCCAGAGGTGACATCTGCACAATGATCACGTCCCAGTACAGAGAAACATGCAGCTTTATCAATCAATCAATCAATCACATTTTATTTGTATAGCCCATATTCACAAATTGCAATTTGCCTCATAGGGCTTTAACAAGGAGTACAGGGTGTGACATCCTCTGAACTCTGACCTACACCCTCAACAAGGGTGAGGAAAAACTGCCAAAAAACCCTTTTAACAGGGGAAAAAAAACGCAGAAACCTCCAGGAGACACTCATGTGAGGGATCCCACTCCCAGGGATGGACATGATGTTTATGATGATAAAACCCTTCATTTAAAAACCACAGGCCTCTTCTGTACACACACTTTTGTGACAGCTTTTGTAGTGTGAGACGAGGTGAGGTGAGAAGGGGGAAGTGAACAGGAGGGAGAGAGGGATTAGATGAGCTGACCTGATTTAGGGCTGAAATTGTAATATCATAAATGCATCAGATTATGGCTGTTGGTCAGAATGCTCACAGGGCTGGGTTAAATCTGGTAATCCTGCCGCCGAAGGAGTTAAAACTGACAGATGTGAGAGGGCATGAGTGTTTGTTTTGGAGCAAGAGAGATACTACTGTGTGTCGTTTAGGGTTGCAGCTGTTAAGAATTGTTAAGTTAGATAAATATATAAGTTAAATTCATAGTCATAAAAGAGGCAAATAATTGGTTAAAAGGGCTATTTACAAGATATTTACATATTTACAAGATATGAAACAGGAAATGATTATTAATGTTTATTCAGATTTCATTTATTTGAAAGGTGGACTTGACTTCCTGCAAAGCTTTTATTTTGTTAGGACAGACAGTATGTAGACAGGTAACGTGCCGATAGTAACAGTTTGTTTACCTCGCTCAATGAATGAGTTCAAAGGCCTATTGTTTATTACCTCTATGTTAGAAGCAGCTAATATTCAATAAACGAAGAGTTTGAAAGTTACACGCCCTCCTCTATCATTGAGAAGCTCCAATTTCACAACAGCAGCTAACATTTTATTATTGTATTGTTTATTAATTAATCAGCAGAATAATTAATAATAATCTCCCAATTTTGTTATTTCATAATGAAAAATGCTTAGTAAAATGTCACAGTGAGAAAATCAGTCGATTTTTGAAATACTTGACCCATTCAGCTTTGCAAGAATCTTTTATGTTTGATGCTTACATAAGGCTGGTATTACTCTGAATTCTCTTGTTTTAACAAATCACATTAAAGATTGATTCAGAAGATAACTATGCAATACTCTGTCTCATGGTATTTGTGGATCTTCACTGGTCTGTCTGTGGCACTTTGCTCCAAGCCTATTGGTTCATACAAGAGACAGATCTTTTAATTTGTTAAAAAAATAAAAATGCCAAATAACTCTAATTGCTAAGGTCAAAGAGTACATTCTGAATTTGAATATTTCCTGCAATATTAAGACATGTATTGCTCTAGTAAGTCCTTTTGCTCCTAATAATTGTGCATCCCGCACTTCAGACACCCCTGATCATCTTTGGTTGTGTTTTTTTGGTGGGTAATAAATGATAACAATGCTCCTTTAAAGGGCAGTGAAAGCCCTTTAAATTAGCCCTCATAATGTGATGAAATCCAGAAAGTAACAAAAAGGTGATGCTCTTTCCAACCACCATGATCATTCTGAATGAGCTTCGTTCGATTTATTCAGGTTTTGTTGCATCGTAATGTTTCTTACTATTGTTCTTTGCTCTGCATTGTTGAAAACTTTACAAACCTTGGTTGACCTGTGTAATGCCACATGAGGAAAAGGTAGGTCTGGAAATGGGTTACTGACTGTACCATTTCAAAATACACCAATAAGCCATAACATTATGACCACCCTCCTAATACTGAGGGTATGTGAAGGATACTGATGCTACTTTGTATGGTCCTTGTACAGATATATATCTTCCACAGCCAGGCTCTGTGGCATTATGTTTTACCCTCCTTTTAACACTACACAGTAGTTTCTTACATCCAAAGCTGCTGAGAGGAGGATTATCCAAGATTTCCTGATCTCCTGCAAAGGGACTAGACAGTCTAGCAGAGACCAGGAGAAACTTGCTTTAGCATAAATGTGATTAAAGAGATTAAATCTCTTTTGTTGAATGCGCTATTTGCTGACCAGCAAGTACTGGTCTACACACGGGTGCATGTACATGGGCTGCTAAAGTAATACAAACACATGGATTAAAGAATTTACACTTACAGACACACCCTGCCAAACACGATGTACATTATGTCCCACATTCATATAGTCCTTCCTCAGCCCCTGAAATTGATTTAGCATCCCATTTCCTCTCTCTCTTCATTGTGGCCTTGACTGAGTGAAAACTCCACAAAACCATCAGCCCTCATCAGCGAGAACATCACTCATTTCCTTTCCACTAACAATAATATAATCTTCATCCTCATCCTGCTCTCGATACCACAAAACAGCTCAACACATCAGCCAAAAGTGCCCACAGTCAGTTTATCAGAAAAATATGAATTCTGACCTGACTGAAACTGAATGACATTGAATCACCTCTGGTCTATCAAGAGCATTTGAAGTGATCATTAAACATGTTTAAGAACCGTCTCATCTTTTAACCACCTGTATGAGGTAATGACTGGCTGAGCTGACACATAGGACATGGACATCCTGGTCAGCTCCTACCACTCGCACCACCAATCTACTGTGATTACTGTGTTGCTATACCAGCTTTCTGCAAGCAATGGATGTAAACCCACCATCAATAGCAGTTAAAGAACAGTGATGAACAGTGAAGTCATGTGGATTCAAGTGACTATGTGCTAGTTTGTGTCATAATGTCAGCTGCAATTTGTAAGTTGTTACAGATTTGTTTCTAATCTCCTTGGTGCCTAAAGACAAGACCATCTGTCTGCAGGAGTCAATTAGCAAATAAGACCAAACTACAGGTTAGTATGCTTGTAGTTTACTGCCTTATATGGCGAAACACCAAAATAAGGCATTTTGTCACTGATATATTATAATAATGTTATGTATAATCACATATTATTATATTATGTTTTTGTGCTTGATAGTATTAAACATCAAAGTAATGCCTGCAAGACTGAACCACTGTACTATATTTATGGCTTCTCATTTTATCATTTCAACTTCAATGTCAAAACTCAAACACATTTTATTTACATATATCAAATGTGGTTTTAAATGGTTTAAATGAAAACAATTGTTTATTTCTGCAGGATAAAGTGGGTATGACTGTCGCTGAGTAAAATTTTTTCTTAGCTTGTCCATTCTGACCGCACTAAAAAAAAAAAAAGCTTGTACAGACACAGTTAATCCCCCACAGGATGAATCCAGCAATGAGACTTTTGGTGGGTGTAAACGACGGTGTGGACATTAATGGATTTAATGGATTTAATCACTGCTAATTCCTTTTCATTTTTACATATACCAGCATATATTTTTGGCCTTTTTGGGTCATCCTTTAGCCATCTTATAGGTTTTTGTGACAATTACAACCTCACAGAGCTAGAGCTTATGCCGCTATAGCCTTGTTGACTAAAATCACTATTCTTACATAAGTAAAGGGATAGATAGCAGCGAACACTGATGTGAACCCCTGCAGTCAGAGCATCTGTACTGTCTTACCAATAGCAGTCTCTGGCATAGCAAACAGTGTCTTCTCTGTGGCCACTCGGAACTGTCCATGAACTGACAGACCTACACCCTGTAGGCAGAGGAGAACAGGGGTCAGGGAACCAAATCAGTACAAGGAACAACTAGAGCTAACAGAGTATGCAGGGCACAGAGACATCATTATTAACTGTCACCTCTACAGATGAGCTGGTATTTGGGAGGGAAAAAAAGTAAAGCAGGACAGCCCTGCACGAGTGTGTGTGATTAATGAGTGTGAATCCCAAATGGGAGTGGTGAAGGATAATGAGCGACGCTGGATATTTCCAGCACTGAAAGAGCTCTGTGTGTGTGTGTATGTGTGTGTGTGTGTGTGTGTGTGTCACATTATATTATATAATTGCCATGGAAACAACATCCCCTTGCGTAGATACTGGACTTTCAATCCTTGTATGAACCATGGAGTTCAGTTATAATAAATATCCAAATATGAGAATTAAAACTATATTAAAGTCTAAATATTATTAAAACTAAATATTAAAGTCTAATCTCTAACAAGAGGGGGTGTGATCCTAAATCAGACAGTAATCACATTACTCCACTGACCTTCAGTATTCAGATGAACTCTTATTAATGTTATTGAATGCCTAGCTGTACTGTAATGCAGGGTCATTTAATGGTCATGTCAGAGGAAGATCCAATATGTCATCAACTGATGGTGAATAATGACAGAGGAGGGTCAGCAGGTAAGGCTTCACACCCACATGTACTAGATTATACTCGTGATTCATTTCTTTTAATGAATTCTTAGATCCGGTTTATGTCAAAGTGACATCATAATGTGATGATTCAATTTAATGAGTCCATGCCTTGAGTCAAAGTGAACCACCATGAGGAATTCTCATGGTGCCTCTGAGATTACACATCCAGAAGAGCACAAGGAACAGACAGACAGACAACCAGAAACATTACGTCTAATAATGGCGACCAATGGAACCAATTAAATCATTTCAGTTTAAATTGTTTTTGACATTTCAGAATAAACATAAGAAAAACAACCATAACTCCACCTGCACATTGTAGGTATCCCTGTCATGAGTAACCTCAGCAGCTAAAGCTCCCAGAGCAAAAGAGGTGTGTATAAAACAATCTCTGCCTCACTAGAGCGTTATGGTCATGCTTACAGTTGTGGAAGACTGCCGCTCTAAGGGAAGGATATAAATAACAATCAACCTGCTGCTATAAAAGTTGTGGTGCACCAAACTTTTAGCTAAGGATCTCAAATATAGCAAACTGTAAAAGCTAAAAGCCAAGGCACTCAGTGGTGTAATTGCTGAATCCTGTCAACTTTATAAAACATACACACTTCATAAAACTTTATCGTTACATTCATTCTGTGTGACTGGGCAAAATAACAAGATCATTTTCATTGCAATATATGAACTGAGCTACTTAATATGGAAAAACTGTTTAAGTACCTTGGTGAGACTTTAAAGGTATTTTTAGATATAAGTCTGCAGCAATCACTTATATGTTATGTACACATTATTTAAAAATATTCACTTTAATGTGACTCTTACATCTATAAACTGGAAAACAACCCAAATTACATGTCTTGTGTCATTTGGGTTGTTAATCTGGACTAATCAGTGAAGGGAGTGTCCTAAATAATATGGATATCTCAGAGATATGCTTTCATTTTAAAGCATAAAGTACATATGGATTCCTATTTAGGAAATGTTGACTTCAAGCATATGGGCTCATAAGGGATCAATAAAACAGACTATAATTAAAGTAGACTGGACACAAATATAAAGGATTTCACCAACTGAGGGCAAAAACACTACCAACCAACAATTAGAGACTGTGTGATTACAATCAACAAACTGTTTTTACCTTGCTCTTAGTGAACAGATAAAAAGGGCCAAGCACAAAGCCAGAAGGTAGTGGTGCCTGGTCTGTTTTAAAGCTGTATGACAAACCACCAAAGAGGATTAAAAATATCTGATAATAACTGGGAGTAAACAGATGTCTATCATGAGGCAATTGACAAAGACCCTGACTTCTTTTAGTTTAGGACATGAACTACACAACTACACTAAGTTTACAATAACCTAAGAACTGTTTTACAAGTATTTTCATTGAAGACTTTAAATATCCCGTTGTTTAAAAAAACATCCTAGTGTAAATAATGAAGTGTATGGTAGACTGATGTTCAATCAGCTACTCTGGTGTTGTGAATGTTGCCTCACTATCACACTGTTTGGTTTATTGGGACACTAACAAGAGCCAGTGTTGATGGCGCACGTCAAAATGTCTACACTTAAAAGAGTAGTCAAAATAACCAATGCAATGTTGTGAATTTAAAATTCTGATCATTCTAAAAATATACACACACACACGCACGCGCGCACACGCACACATATGTATTTATATTTATATCTATATTTATATTTATAAGCAATAATAGAAAGAAAGAAAGAAAGAAAGAAAGAAAGAAAGAAAGAAAGAAAGAAAGAAAGAAAGAAAGAAAGAAAGAAAGAAAGAGTTGCACTGACCATTGGATGCTCCCACAGGAATGAGACTCATCATCTCACATTACCCAAGTTTTACCATAAAAGTCATGGAACATTGTTACGTGCTAATGTGGTACCACCAAGCACCATATAAGAGCATGTCTCCAGACCCTGTTGTAAACAATGGAAATGTCAAAAAGTGTGTGGGTGTGTGTGTGTGTATAGCTCATGCTTACAAACAGAACAGCAACATTTACAACCGATAATTTATACTGACTACAAATGTGTCTATAGGATGTTTTGTTTATGTAACTATTGATCAAACAGGTTAGGTAGAATCTAAGGAATGTCAAACTCAACATCTCTCCAGTGCATCACCTCTGCTCTGAGGAGTAGGAATCATGTTTTGCAGGATTCAAACTAAATCACTGACATGACAGTGGAGAAGTCTGCGTCTAGATGACATAGGCCTTTCAGGCATACCAGCTATAAACACTCAAGGAGAAAGTCTCACATCTTTTGAAGTACTTTCCACATCACTCCTGTGCAAAGTATTTACTTCCTAAATAAGCTCTGAACAAAGCTTCGAAAATGAAAAATTCTAGCAGTGATCAGAGGGTCTTTGTTGTCTCTCACTGTTGTTAGACAGTGTGGATATGATCAAATAAGAGCTCTGTTCTCTTGGAGGACGAGATTACGGCACTGGACAAGGCCATGTTTAAAACCCTTTTGCAAACAGTCAGTGTGAGAAATATACAGTGAGACTACGTATGTAAATGTTTGAAATGTGAAAGAGCAAACTCCAACATGCCAGCATGAACAAGAGCCATTGTTCAGATGCACAGCATTGCACACACAAATTAATATTTTTCTATCCTTCACATACTTTAATTCTGGGGATCTGAAATTTGACCAAGAATGCTATAGTGTGAGATGACATTCCTCTGTGTGTGTGTGTGTGTGTGTGTGTGTGTGCCTTTGACATGTCTTTATTCCCTGTTCCCAGTTTGTTATCACTGAGGCATATTCTACTTTGACATGGGAATTCCTGCCCTGAGAGAAACGGATGCCTCTCGGACTTCTCCATATATAGAGCTCGCCTTGTAGACACTACAAACACTGAAAATACTTGTTGACTAAAATCGCTGCAAATGTTTTGTAATTAAATCTTGACTAGATGTTAATGGTTGTGTTTTGAAACTATGACAGGTGTATGTGTTATATCCTTTTAAATACTTTGTAATACTCACGGAATGCCTGAATGAGTTTTGCAATCTCACCAGTATATGTTCAGATTTCATAGCAGACCTTTGGATGCGGGTAGTTTGGGAAATGCAGCATGAGTACACAATGCATATTTGACATTTTCCAGGACAAGCAGCACTGCAGCAGGGCAACTTTATAAAGTCTTTTTCTGAATAAGGTTTTTAGATTCTTCGCTATTAGCTTGCTCACTGACAAACTGTCCCATTGTATCACTGTCACTGTGAAAGGTAGTTGTTGGGCAAACTGAAATTCACTAGCATTTACTCTTGGAAGTCATCCACTTCAAGTGCATATTTCCAGCAGTAATGCCATTTGAGATGGCTCTTTTCACCACTGCAACCACTGCATAATTTGAGAAAGCCCAGAATGTTAGTGAGAATTTAGCAGCTAAATACCCAGACTGGAAATGTTTGAGAATCATCAGTAGCTAAATCAACAAGGTATCTGGTATTTTTTAATCTCTCTGGTATTTAAGAAATACCAGAGTTGATAAATCACTCTGATGGTTAGTTTGATCAGGATGAGCACAGCAGTTTGGCAAACGTTCAATTTTAGTCCTCACACATCTCTGTGCCACAAGAAGAATGAGACACACACAGAGACATGATGAGTAACGACCCAGTACATACTAGTGGCTGTGAGTGACCTTGGTGAAACCTCAGGGGTAAAATCACAGTCAAAGTCAAAACCGAGCAGATGGGGAGAAAAGGAGAGACCAACCCAGTGACAGAGCTTTTGTTCATTCTGGAGTGGCTCAGTACAGCTGTGTCTGAATTACAGCCCATCACACTCAGTGTGAGGCAAACTGAAACCATATCTGATGCCTGGGGGGAAAACAGTGGCAGCAACAATGCTTTGTCACGTCTGACTCTGTCCAATCAGAGGCCACATTGCCACTTGCTGCAGGTTAAAAGTAGAAAGTAGTTCTCTACTGACACCTACTGGCATAATTGAATATCACAGCTATTTTAAAGAAAAACACTTGAAAACATAACTCTCTACACATCTATCCAATATGAACCAGTCTAAGGTTAGCTTATTCACGTGATATAAATATATTGAAAATAAATGGACTTACCCCACCCATGGTTATTCCATCAATAAGGGCAATATATGGCTTCCTGAATGATCCTGTAAGATGAAATAAAATGTGTTAAACTGATATAGAAGAGATCTAGATGTTTGAATCTGTATAAGTTCTGACTGTAGGTAAATATCATTATAAATGCAATAAATATTACATTGATAATACGGTAAATATTACATTGTTATCAAAATCACTAAGCAAACCTATAGCGTTGTTGAGGATGTATTCCTCTCGAAAGAAATCCTGAGCAAGAGAGTCGCCAACCTTCCCCGCTTCTGTGACCGCTGACACGAGAAAAGAGAAACAGGAGAAGAGAAACAAATAAAAATGAAGTTAAACCTTTTACTAGTCACAATGTTGCACAAAAACGCTTCTCACTGATTGAGGTTGTGATGCCAAGCTTACCTCTGATGTCTCCACCAGCGCAGAAGGCTTTTCCACCTGCTCCTTTGATAATAACAAGGTCAGTATCCTTGTCACTTCCCCATTTCTAGAGTAACACACAAAGAAATAGCAGCAAATTTACAGATTATAAACAGAAAAAAATCATATTAACTTGTTCAGACAGTTAACTGTTCCTGAGCTAACATGCTGTTAGTTGCCATTCAGTTTTGATTCAAGTCAAGTTCAAAGAAACACACATTTTCAATTCATTCAGTACTGATGCCTATTACACAAGAACAAATTATTGTTATTCACAAAGTTAAAACTGTTACATTCTAAACTGCAGACAGTCACATAAGTGTAGCAGTTTAGGGTCAAATGGAGTAAAAGGATTTATGAGCTAATCTAGCCAACAATGTCGACAATAGTGTCAGACCTGATACCTTAACAGTGTCAAAGTATGGGAGATACTAGAAGCCTTTTACAGTAACTGGCACACTGCTGTAACAAATGACCTGACACTTGAGTCCTTGACATTTGCCCCTGCTGACGTTTACATTAATCAAGCTACCCAAATACCTTGAGCTGAGGGTAGATCTGTTGGATCATGGTCAAGTTGAGGGCATTTAGGACCTTGGGTCTGTTCAAAGTGATCACACCTGCTCTTCCAACTTTCTCCAGAAAAACCACAGGTTCCACATGACTTGACATCTGATAAGAAATAGAGACGACAGACAACATCTGTACAGGGTGTATGAAGTGAAGTGGAAACTTAATTATCATCTCATTTGCAGACTGGAGAACAATCATAGTTCATGATAACTTTAAGTTACCTCCTTGACTCAATAATCGACAGTACAAAAACTGTTAAAAACTCTCTAACACAAACATTACTTTTTTACATTACTACTACATTACATACATTAATGATGATGTGTGGGGGTTGTGAAAAGGACATTGCTCACCATGTGTCCCTGGATTCGCTGCAGTCTGCAAAGGGACCTCAGTCTGGAGGAGACAGCCAGGAAAGACAGAAGGCAAACATTAATGACTGTTTTGACTGAATGCACAGTATCTACTTTGATACCACGGGCTCTGATCTTAGTAATTACATAAAAATTCAGATATCACAAAAACAAGGGAATCAGCCATAAGCTGCCACTAATTTCTACCATCATACAAACATACAGTGCATACAGTACTCACCACACCCTGCTCTTTAAAGTAGCCTTTACATTCTGGACGGAGAAGTTCTGCTTATCTATCTATCTATCTATCTATCTAGCTATTTTATTATTTTAAACGACTGCCCTTACCTGCAGAATGTGAATGACATGTGCTGCAGAGGAGGACAGAAGGATGAACTGTCCTCTGTTTTGATTTGTCTATACACATCTCTCATTAAGAGTATTTATTTTACCCGCATGTTTCACTTGTTTCCAGTAACACGATGAATTGACTGAAACATTGCAGTATTTGGCAGAGATGACAAATGCTACAAATCATGTTTAAAAAGTTTAGGACTTCACGGTGAAACCCCTCTAACTGGCTACTTCATAGCCATTTCATTTTGGAAACCTATGACCAATGTCAGAAGGAAAAAACAGAAACGTGCACGGAAAGTTACAAAGCACTGTCGCTGACTACACACCTGTAAGAAGATGTCAGCGCCGTTATGGACATTATGATACCGCTCTTCTGCTGTGCGTCTCTTAAGCACAACTCAGTTTCTCCTACCCTCTCCGCTGAAATTTTTGCCTTTACTTCCTGGAAAATTAAACAACCAGCCCTCGATTGGTCCGCGTGTGCGACGCCCATGATAGTCGTTTATGCCACAATGCCACCTAGTGTCCGGAGGACGGACTAGGCCTGCCTAGGTTTTCCGAATTTCTTCAAAAGGTAAATATTCTGTAGCATGACATTTCATGAAGTTTACGTTATAAATCGAACAATGTCACTTTAGAGAGCATGGTTTTGCATTAGTGCGTTTAATTGTAAATGTATGATGATGAAGAAAGAACAAGAGGGTAGTTGGACTGAATTCACAGTGTGTGTGTGTGTGTGTGTACGTGTGTGTGTGCGTGTGTGTGTGTGTGTGTGTGTGTGTGTGTGCGTACGTGTGTGTGTGTGTGATGGAAAGAGTAAACAGCAATAAAGAAGAAATAAACGAACTGTTTTTAATACAGAGTAAAACATAAAACACGAAGGAGTGAATTTTATGTCAGGAAGAAATCTGAGAACGTCTCGTGCTTTATAACAGACAGATAAGAGAATAAGAGAACTGACAGTGAACGTTGAGGATTTAAGGTTAAGTAATATTTTACATTCATACATACATTTCTAACAGTGACTTAGTTGATGTGCTTGTTTTAAGCATAAGAATTAAACAGAGTTTGAGTCACATGGTTGGAAGCTGCAGTTTGTTTTGGCAAGTGAAAAACTGCATTTCCTGGTTGGATTGGCCCTTTACAGACACATATCAGCATGAACTAAGTGTGTGATTACACAGGTTATCTAACTGTCAGTTTCAAGGTGCAGTTTGCTGCCCTGACTGAGGTGTGGCTCAGTAAACATTCTCTAAAGTAATGAAGTGTCCACTCTGGTTAGAAGAGAGTGGATAATAAAATGTCACTCTGAGTGTTTTAGAAAACAGGAAGAAAAAAAGGCAAGACAACGAACAGTTAATATACTTCCTTTTATCACACAATCATTTGTTTCTAAGAAACGTTAATATCCATACAATAATGTCTGACTTTTTTCATGCAAATGTTTGGGTTACATATTTAAAACAAATCTGTTTTTAAACATTTGAAGACACATGTTGGCAGTGAAATCCTGATTGTTCTATATGGTAGGCGAATGAAGGCGTCCAAAAAGAAACGCGCTCTTTCCATCCAGGGATCCTCATTAGTCCGAGTCACTGCTGCAGGAGCTGCTGGACGACTACAGCACAGACAGACATCAGTCAAACCCTCCATCTGCCAAAACTCATGCAGAATATTTGAGCTGCATTACATTTGAAAATAAAAAGACTGCTCTTTTCGTTTTCCTGTGTGTGTACCGAACCATGTTTAATGTTGTGCATGTCACTGAGGGTGTTAGAGATTAGATGTATGTTTGGAGAAAACTGAATGAGCACTTATTGCTTAATGATATAAAAATGACTGAAGCTTACCCCATGACAATTCTTTCCTTTTTTGTGGCACTTGTCGTGCTTGTGGCCATGCTTATGCTTGTGCTTGTGTCCATGTCCATGTCCATGTCCATGTCCATGTCCATGTCCAGGGCCACAACCAGGACCTGGTCCATAACCAGGCCCGTGTCCATATCCTTGTCCTGGTCCATAACCAGGCCCGGGTCCATATCCTTGTCCTGGTCCATAACCAGGCCCGGGTCCATGGCCGTGGCCGTGGGCGCCTCCCTGTGGACCACAGGCAGGAGGACAGTTTGGTGGTGGGACAGTGCCTGGAGGATAATGAGGATAACCCCCTGGCGTCCCCTGCTGGGGATAGTTTGGATATCCAGGTGGATATTGATTTCCTAAACATGAGAAGTGAAGAATCACATCTTAGTTAGTATTGAAGAAAAGTGATTATTATCTACATCATGCACATTTAATAGATGTTATTTGAACGTAGCAGTTTACCTTGGTTTTGTCCGTACATTTTAGAACGTCAGATTAAACAACAGATCCTAAAAATGAAAGGGGGGATACAGTTTGTTGCTCAGTACACATACACAGTCCTGTTCTATGGGTGGTAGTCGGAGCAGCCGAGTTTCAGATGTGAACATACCTTGTGCTGTAGTATAGGTCCACAGGCACAACTGTCACCCACTGGTCCTTTATATGTGCAGCCACACCTCAATCTGAAGCCCCAACTCCCATCAGAACCGTTTTATTGTGTTATCAAACTGGGTGTGTATGGGTATAATGTTTAACACACTATCACAATGGACCATACACAATCCAACATGTAACCTAGATACACACACCACAACAAATCTGTGTGCTGTGTGTCGCTACAGCAAATAAATAACAATATTACATAGACCATCTGAAATGTAACATTTGAACACATGGCCTGAATATCTTTGATAGAGAGGAATTGATTTTTTTTTTTTTGCATGTTTCAGAGCAGATGCAGATATGTTTGAAAGTTTCAGTCTGTAGAAGACCGATGCTATCGCTGTGGCAATGAATGCACACAATCTGTGCAAAAACACAACTTCTACCTTTTATTTATCAGTAAAACAGATGATTAACTTGAATTTTATTATTCAAAGTCTTACACGTAGGTTGAAAACAATGACTGTGAGTGAGTCGCGGGGGCACAGGGTGTGTAGCTGTGTGTCACCTGTCCCTGGGTAAATAAAGATAATACCAGTGCACACAGAGCAATAGAAGAGTCTGAGGTCAGATGACATGGAGAAGAAAGAGGCAGGGCCCTGTTGAGATTAACTGATTTACCATGAGAAGTTATGGTGCCAAACCGTCCCTCAACAGGACAACCCAAAACAATCACAGAGCATATGATCCAGCTCGCCATCTAGTACCTCACTCAGGTCAACATCACGCCCCCTGCAGAGACCTAATGCATTTAACAAGCGCAGCACATCTGGGCCTGTGCCACAACAGCTGGGCTAACAATGAGAGAAACAGGCAAGCAGTTATATACCTTAAAGCACTTCAGACTAAATTTAACAACTTTACCTCACGTTTAGCCCCAGAATAAGATTCAGTTTTCATTATTAGTTTATCTTATATAATGGTGAATATAGAAATCTTCAAGGAATCAGCAGAGAATCGTGAGCCCTGGTTGAAACCCGTCAGATGGCCACAGATAATGTAACCTGGCATATTGTTATACTCCTAGTTTTGCTCTTATAGTATGAAGCGGGATTACAAAAGTGCTATTCCTTCCTTATACAGAATTCAAAGAAAACTTTGTGTTCAGGAAGTTCATTTCCTCCGAGTTGACAGTGACTGCTACAGTATTACTATATTCAGTACTGGAAAAACATCAATGCATTGGTAAGATGTTCTAAAAATATCAAGCAGTGTTTCTCTGCTGAATTGTGCTGACAACAGAAGTTGAAGAGGTTTCAAATGTTTCTATTTACCTTTATTTATTACATTTGGTGACTGCAAACTCCACAGTTCTGTTTTTGTCGTTCAGTAAAAGAGTTGGTTGCATGCATGTGACTACGGCGGTGGACATGGTGTCCAGTCTTCTCCATGTCTTCCACAAGATGGCGCTACAGTACAGTACACAGGTGGACAATAAGGCTGCGGAGTGGATGGCAGGGGGCTGTTCAGAGACTATGGTCCTGACACTGACTGGGATACAGATTTCAGTCCAACAAAAATGAATAGGAACAGCAATTCACTTATTATTTCAAATTGACTTGATCCAAAAACTCAGTTGTGAAAAAGAAACAGGAAGTGTTGGTCAGAAGTATGATGTACTGTCACATGTCAAGTCTCTGTTATGACAAACATGTCCTACAGGCAAACCCATGATTGCAATGTAATGCAATGCTCTCAATAAAGGAGATACATACATGCAAAACACACACATACGCACGCACGCACGCACGCACACACACACACACACACACACACACACACGCACATGCATGTGGTAAAGAGCCCAAAAAGCCCCAATAGTTTAAAGACACAGAAAAACTGAATCTTTTCTGTGTTCAGTTGGAAATTTATTACATGAAACCTTCAAAAAAGCCACAGAACCTCTGAATGTGAACTTTACAACAGTTCAGCATTTGACTTACAAAATCATATGTGAATATAAGTGTTGATTGGTGAAAAAAAAAAAAAACAAAGTCAAACAAAGAGGGTTTCCAGCTGTCTTCATCTAGTCACTGTCACTGGAGGAGGAGGAGGAGGAGGAGCAGGAGCTGCTGGAGGACTACAGGAGAGACGAGCACACAGAACAGTCCATCAACAGCTTCAAGTCTCTGGTGACAGCTTGCAAATGAATCTAAATTAGTTTTTGGATTATTGCTCTTATTTAAATGTTAAAGTATGATGACACCAATCAGCAATCATAATTCAATGTTCCTGCAAAAGTGAATCTGAACTCATTAAACTACCACTGGAAATAAATGAAAGTGTATTCCAGTGTCATTTCCAGTGTGGTTGGACTGCACTGCACTTGCTGTTGGACATGAACTCGGCTTTGCATAATGGACTCTTACCCCGTGACAGTCCTTCCCCTTCTTGTGACACGTTTTATGCTTGTGGCCTTTCTTGTGCTTGCGTTTGCCCCTGCCCTTGCCCTTGCCCTTGCACCCACCACCATGTCCATGTTTACCACCCCCTTGTCCGCCACCCCCACCGCAGTGTCCATGGCCGTGCCCTTTAGGGCTTTTATCTGTAATAAGTAAGGACAGCGTAAGTGTACGCTCAGCACATTTTGAGGGAAGAGGTGAGGATGAGCCGTGTTTGTGTTGCTTACCTCGTTTTGATCTAAACATTTCAAAACTTCCAATTCTGAAATAGGAGAAAACAAAGATAAAATTGATTCTGATCAATCAATGACAATACATGCACTGTGATTCATACAATTTTGTAGCGTATTAATAATTTCACATTGATATATATATATCAATGTGAAATGCAAAACATAAAAGTTATACAGAAAATAACCATCACCACCAGCACATCTCTCTCTCTCTCTCTCTCTTTTTTTTTTTTACTTACCATGTGTTGCAGAGTAGGTCGAGAGATGTAGCCCTCACCTGCTGCTCTGCTGCTCCTTTTTATAAAGCGCCACACCTCGGTCTGAAACTGGTCCTTAGAGGGCAGAGCCCAAATTCCAGAGTGTCTTTTAATGCACCATACTGTACGTGCATATATGCATGCATTCCTGCAATGATGACACTACATTCAGACTTATCAAAACAGTATTTCCATGTTATGTTTTTAACTCCACCTGTGTCGTGAAACATTACAAGACATTGTTTTCGGAAATCTCTGGCAAGCTTCCAGTCAAACACATGCAAACATGCAACCTCAGGTTCAGGGTGCACTTCTTTTGTCCTCTGAACGTTTGACAAGCCTGTTTTTCTCAAACCGGATCTGATGTTAGATGAAAGATGTATTTTCTTTGCTCAAGAGTGTTTTGTGTATATAATAAATACACAAAACACTCTTGAATAAATTAAACACCATACTACCCTTTAGAATGTCATGGTACATGGTACAGTGTTTAATAATACATAAGACTCCATCTGGGAGTGAGGAGTATAATAATAATAATAATAATAATAATAATAATAATAATAATAATAATAATAATAATAATAATAATAATAATAAAAATCATCATCATCATCATCATCATCATCATCATCATGATATGTTAACCATCTAAAATTATATTATTTTCTTTACCAAGATCAAGTTATTTTAGTGCGAAGGCCTTATCAATGAGGTTTCTAGTCAAACGTCTGTGGTCATGTGTTTGTCTCGTAGAGATTCCAACAGCCCAATGTTAAAATCATCCAAATCTACAGATGTCTGCTTGATGCCAATTTTAATGTAAATACATATACTGTTGTGAGAGCAGCAATCAAACAACTAGCGTGAACAAGATTCTTTCAAAACATCAGCGAATAAAGACAGTGTTCACATTTGTACTTCAATATTTTTGAAGCCAAATGTTAAAATGATTCAAATCTACAGATGTCTGCTTGATGCCAATATTAATGTAAATACTGTACATATACTGTTGTGAAAGCAGCAATCACATTACATTACATTACATTACATTACACATTACTAGCAGGAACAAGATTCTTTCAAAACATCAGCGAATAAAGACAGTGTTCACTGGAAAACTGTCAAGACTGTTTTCATTGTGTGTTCTTGTCCTGGGGTGAAATAAAACCAGTTTTCTTATCAGTATCTGTGCATGCTTAAGATTCTGGACAAACAATAGGCTACCCAGCAGAAAGCCCATGCTAAACCAGTTACACAGTCTTGTCTTTTGTCAAACCGCTGTTGTGACTGAGAAGAGCACACATCATGCTCTAATAGTCACCTGTCCACTCACCTCTGCCACACAAAGAAACATACAATCATTTTCTTCTTTACACCTGAGACACTCCCGAGATAAGTGAAGACATTTGAAACTGTGCACATATTTTGATCAGCAAAACATCTCAAAGTACAAATCACCTCATGCCCATGAGCCTCCTTAAAAAAATCAGGTGTGTCAGTGAAAGCAAGACTGGGCAACAGGGAAAAAAACAGACATGCAGCAAATTACATCTCAATGCAATGTGCAATGAGTGCTTGAACTGTGATCTGTTTCATTCAGACAGTCTAGTTTGTTTATATTCTTAAAATATATAATGTTGCAGGTTTGCAGGTTGACATTTGCTGAAAAAACAGTAATCATAATTCATAAACCCATAGAAACTTTATTTATCCTAAATGTGAACGCTTTTATACACTTAGAAAACACAGGTCTTTAAGTTGGCATCATGGGACGGATCTGTAACACGCAGCTCTGATGGATGAGTCCCGATGGAATGTCGACATTTAAAGACTGAAATGTGTCACCCCTGAAAACACAGCGCAAGTTCTCCAAGAGTTCAAGGGTCAACAAAATACACCTGCCATTGATTGTGTTTTTGTGGCTGCTGTGGTTTGATGTAGCTGAAGGCATTTTGGTTTCTCATTCTGACGCATAGTCAGTGGATGAAAGAGGCGATCACAGCTTGAGGTGAAGGTGCACACTGGTTCGTCTTATTTCCGTAGTACATCCTGGTGTCATCTATTCACCAGATAAGCGACACACAGACACCGGCCATCTACGTACATGTGATTCATCATGGCACCTCATATACTGTATCCCACCCACTGCCAGGTGCCATTGTATTGAGATGATCACTTTGTAATGAGATGATCAATCATATTCACTTTACCTGTAAGTGATTATAACGTTATGGCTGATCAATCTATGTATATGCTTATTTATTTCAAGTCTCTGTAATATTTGATATTTACTTTTACATTGTATTTAGGTATTCTAAAAAAAGCACTTTTCTATTAGTATATCTACTCTAGTCTCTGTGTGTACTGTGAAAGAGGTGAATTATACCCAGTTTTCTTATCAGTATCTTTGCACAGTTGAGGTTCAGAACAAACAATACCCAGCAGAAACCACAAACCAGTTACATAGTCTTTTCTATTGTTTACATGCCCACAACGTGCTTTTATAGCTGAAAGACAAACTGCATGCTTCAGTAGTCACCTTACCACACACCTCTGCTACACAAAGAAACACACTTTCACTTTTACCTGAGACACTCCTGCGATAAGTGAAGACATTAGAACCTGTGCACATATTACGATCAACAAAACATCTCAAAGTACAAATCTCCTCATGAACACATTTTAAAGCCTCCTTAAAAATTCAGGTGTGTCAGTGAAAGCAAGACTGGTCAACATGGCAAAAAACAGACATGTAGCAAGTTACATGTCAGGATCTGGATCTGACAGATGGCAGAGACCCTCTGCATCACATACACCAAGTGCAATGTGCAGTGACCTATTTCATTCAGGCAGTCTAGTCTGTTTATCTTCTTAAAATATAATGTTGCAGGTTTGAATTTTGTCTGTAGTTTGTAATAATCCAGGATTGACATTCCCTGAAAACACTAATCATAATTCATAAACCCATGGAAACGTATTTATTCTAAATGCAAACACTTGTATACACTTAAAAAACACAGAGGAGCAGCTCTGATGGATGGGTCATGATGGAATGTCAACATAGAAAGAAATTTAAAGAATGAAACGTGTCAACTCATTTGACAACACAACTAAGGCATCAAAAACACACACACGTTCCATGTATTGTCTGAGCTTTTGTGGTTAGTGTCTTTTGCTGTCGCTGAAGTTGCTCTGTTGTCTCATTCTGGCACACGGTCAGTGCCGTTCCAGTGTCTTCACAGCTTGGCCCCTCCCAGCCAGTGGACTGCTCGGGTACAGTGCTGAGAAGCGGCCAAGGGTCCAAACTGGAAAGACGTTTCTGTACGAGGTGTAGCTGATGGCGCAGCTCTTGTTGAACACACCTGCAATATTTTCCTGATGAGCAGAAAGCACAGAATGTCATATATTAAAACCCACACATTACTTCATATTTTGAGTAGATGCATTTGTTATAACTTGGATTAATGGCAGAGTAAGTTATGTATAATCAATACGTAACATGTACGTGACAAAGTGTCGCTTTGTTCAGACAGGGTCTTTTTGTGTGGAGTTTCCATGGATTATTGGTGTTAGGGTCACTGGAGACTCTACAATGTCTATAGGTGTGAATGTGAGTGTGACTGGTTGTTTGACTCTGTTTGTTGCCCTGTGATTGGTTGGTGATCTGTCCAGGATATACCCTGTCCCTCCACCATTGTCAGCTGGGATTGGCTCCAGCTTCCCAAACCTCAAGAGGATAATCAGTGGAAAATGGACTGATGGATGGATGGAAGTAACAAAGATGCAAAGCAAAGACTCACCTGTGGCCAGTCTCCATTAGGTAGCTGCTTGTCAATCAGCAGCTGGACTCCTCTTTCAATGGCCCTCCTGTCAGGGTGCCTGGTTGTTCACACAAGCAATTACACTGAATCGATTATTATCTCTATACTGTACACTTACAACAGCAGTTCTGACAAACCCCAAACCTGAGCCCATCTGATGTGGTCCAAACCTCATGTGATCCAGCATCACTGAGTCACTGAGAGGGAATACACATACCTGACAGCCATGAGGCCTAACAGAGCCCAGCAGGTGTTATGGATCTGGGCTGTGCTGCTCTGAATGTAGCGCCGCTGCTCGCATGACTCAAAGTCCTCACCCCACCCTCCGTCGAGCATCTGCCTGTCCAGCAGGAACTGACAGGCTCTCTGCACCTCCACACACACATCCCTGTAGAACAGAGGCCAGGGGGGTTCGTAGTCAGTGAGTGTTCTGTGTGCCTCGTTAAACCACGTGTACAATTTTAGTGATCTGTGATAAGAACACTTACTCCTCCTCATAGACGTGACCCATACAAGCAAAGGCCTCAAGGCCAAACCATATTCCATACGTGAAGCACACTCCCCAGGACCTGAGCACGAACAGAGAAACACTGAGCCCGACCTGTCGATCAGGGACAACGTCAAAATGTAAAGTCACAAGAGTGGACTCACCCTTCCCACGATCCATCAGGCCGCTGCACTCGCCTGCAGTAGGCCAGTCCTTCTCTCAGGGTGGTCCTGAAGAGGAGACAATCAACACTGTTTATATCCTCCACCTCTTTTAACCCCTGAATAAACACTATGACATAAAAATGTTCTCAAGATTTTTATTATATGCTAAGAAATCCAGAGCTTTGAAATGAGCTTTGTAACTCAGTGTTGTGTGGTGTACCTTATCTCCTCAGCACGATGCTCGGGGTGGGCCTTCTGGAAGTGCCGCAGAGCCTGCATTACTGCCGACGTGCACTCCACATACGTATAATCTATCATGATGTCACCTGTTTGTGTGCGCGAGAGCACACAATGTTACCATAAATCATCACATTTTTGCATCTTTGCTTTAACAGCGAAAATGAAAACATAAGCCTTTTTGTTGCCCTATGATAACAAAAAGGCCGTGCTATACAACACATCCAGAAAGTAATGGGAAAAACTTTCCATTTATTAACACACTGGAATTCCTGTCGCCATCAGACCACTTAGCAGTGAGCTAAGTGAGTTTTCCTGATGATGACCTTATTGATCAGAAATTGATCCTCTGTTTATGTCTACAATACACTGTCATGATATTTTCTTTCCCAGCAATTTGTGTAATAACAGTTTCAAAGTAATATTTCAAAACTTAACACGTGTGTTAGTGTCGTGCATAAAAGACATATTGAGGAAAGTGCTGGGAACATACTGACCAAACACCTCAGACGGGTTGAGAAGCTCCAGGAGTTTCCCTCCTCTCTTAGTTTCATATGTGGCAAATCCACCGTCTGAGTTTCTCATGCTCAGAAGCTTCACAGAGACAAAAGGTACATAGTGAGATTATGATATGGCATCATATGATATGAATAATAATCATATTTGTGAATAATATTTCAGATGGAACAAAAGGGATAAATCAGTGGTCCACTGATGTTTCTGTCTGTGGACTCACCACGTTGACAGCATCATACAGACGCTCAGAGGTCACGGGCTGATTAATGAAAGGACAAAGCTCCTGCAGCAGCATCACTGACTTCAGGCCCTCAGCTGTGCAGTCGGCCACGATCCAACCACAGTCACGGGTACTGAAGGGGAAACCACCCTAAGAACAACAACAACAACAACAACAACACTCGCTTATGCAGTACAGTGCTTGGATGTACTTGTACACGAGCCTAGATATAATTTCCACAGCCATCTAAGCCTGTCATTTGACAGTTAGTGGAGAGGGGGACGATACTGGTGTTACCTTGTTCATCTGTCTGTAGTACTTCTGATAGTCAGGAGGATTCTCAGGTATCTGGTAGAGTGGAAAAATTTGTTAGTTACAAGAAATCCTGAATGAGTCCTAGATCTACAGTGTGTCTACACATATTCAGCATGTTTGCTTGACGATAAAAAAAAACATGTACAGGGGGTCCTCGTGTTACGACGGAGATCCATTCCTGAGAATGTGTCGGAACCGAATTTCGACGTTAGTCTGAACATACATTCATATGTATGTATTCGTATGTAGATAATAAGTTGTGCCACTAGATGTCGCTATAACACCACCCTACAATAAGAGTTTAATGTGGTGAATTGCCTTTTGTCACCGTAGGGGTTGATATCGTGAGTGTAATGAGCATTTCCTTTAGATTTCTGATATCAACCGTGTAGATCCTGTGTTGTGAATAAACCTACGGTATTGCTGTGCTGCTATAGATGTGTCGTAACCACGAAAACAACGTATCTCGCGACTGTCGTAACACGAGGATCCCTTGTATTTGATTTTGTAATTTTCATCTGTATCTTTGGTAAACACCAGTACGGTAAATTGACTGCACCTGTGTAATGGTGAGAAAGTGATGGGCATCTTGGAGACATTTGGACAGCCTGGCGTTGTCCTGGGCTCCTGCCTGAAACAACCCAACACACAACTTTTTATACTCTGTCACATGACACTGTTCAGGCTCCACCAAGACTTCATTCAGCCTCTCTACTCCAAGTGATCGATGATCTGTGAGTTATTAATGGCAAGTTTGACATTTGTGTAGTGATTTTGTTTTGAAGGATCTGAGAGCTGCATTGTTTAGAGCCCATCTAACAGGAAGTTGACATTCTGTGTCTCTTAATAATTATTTGTCTAAGAATATCATCTGTAGAATTCCACACGGGTGGATGCACACTTAACAGCTGGTCAGTATACATTTCCAATAGGCCACATAATATGGAGCATATCCTAATCAGCATATATACAATAACATAAACTATGTTATTGTACATATCCTAATGACCGTCTATTCCTGTCCCGGTTTGAGTTACCTCAAGGAAAGCCTGGACAGCAAAACAGGTATCCCACAGTTGGGATCCATTGGTTCCCTATGGAGAGAGAAAAGGAAAAACACTTAGATTAAGTTATATATAGTAATATAAAACGTAGTGGGCAAAGTCTCACCTGCATTTTCATGCCGTCCAGTCCAAGCCTGGAACACAGAGAAAATACTGTGCTCTATTTACATGCACACCATCATTACTGCTGCGTAAACCACTTTACACATGTAGGTTGTGGTATCTAACGAAACACCTGACTGAGCAGGGGTGGTTGTGTTTCACCGATAAGTGTTTGAGTGGAGAGGAAATGTAGAACTGACCAGAGGTAGTCTGGGATCCTGGACACATGCTCCTGGAAGACTGGAGAGGAGGGGCCATCTACATACCAGCGAACCAGCATGTTGATAGTCTTGGAGATCTGTGGAGAAATGCCAGCACTTCCTGTTTACCAACTCTTTTTCATTAGCAGTGAGAGTCAAAACAATCAGATTTACAGAGAATAAATATCATTTTGTTTATTCAATTTATTTACCATCACATTTTTGCTTTAGTTTTATTCAACTTCTACATCATTTTTTCTTTGCATAAATTGCACATTTACCACTAAGTCTGCGTTTTTTGTTTTGGATATGAGTGTATTTGTTACCGGTCCAATGCTGATACATTTCGTGAAGCGGTCGTCAGCCTGGATGTGTTCATAGAGCTCTCTGACAGCCCTTTCTCTCAGTGTGGTGCTATGATGGGCTTCATATACATTTAATACCACTGCATGGTAACAGAGACAGTCACAGGGTTAGGGGAGTCAAAGGGCAGCTTAAGAGGAATATGCATTTACATCGATCAGCCACAACATTAAAACTACTGAACAGATAAATCAAGTCTTTTGAATGTCAAGTCTCATTTCAGTGCCTGTTGTTGAGTGCGTTACTGTGTGACATACAAATCCTTTGTATCAACAAATTTGTTTTGCAAAAATTAAATACAGGGGGTCCTCGTGTTACGACGGAGATTCGTTCCTGAGAATGTGTCGTAACCGAATTTCGACGTTAGTCAGAACATACATTCATTGTGCCATTGTGCATACATTGTGCCACTAGATGTCGCTATAACACTACCCTACAATAAGAGTTTAATGTGGTGAATTGCCTTTTTGTCACTAGGGGTTGATATTGCGAGTGTAATGAGCATTTCCTTTAGATTTCTGATGTCAACCGTGTAGACTCTGTGTTGTGAATAAACCTACGGTATTGCCACGATCCCGAACGCATCTGTGTCCGTGTGCATCTCCTTACTGGCTGCCGCTGCACCCCCCGCTAGCCGTCCATTTCACATAAGTAAACACAAGGCAGAGTAGCCTAGCTGTGCTGTGGGGCTGCTGGAGAGCCGGCAGGCACGCTGAGAGACAGAGAGAGCGCTCACCAACTAGTTCCCGTGTGAAGTCTGTACATATTTACGGGGCAAACCGCTTAAGCCGAAACAAGGAAGTTCACGGGAGATGTGTCGTAACCACGAGAACGACGTAATTCGCGACCGTCATAACTCGAGGACCCCCTGTAATTGTAAACGTTTTTTTCCCATCTCGGTGCACTGTGTGCTGAGCATACTTACTGTAGGCACAGGTGAGTAGTGTGGTGTGAGGCGTGTACATGTCACAGGCTGCGACATTGCTTCTTTGAGCAGGCCAGTTGATAGTGGCATAGTCCTGGACATAAAGCTCCTACACACCAACAAACAGGACATACACATTACAACCTGATGTTAAAAACGACTCTGTGTGATGTCATTCCATTTGCAGCCTAACAGCATGATGCGCTAAAAAAGGCACCTTTACATTAATGTTAATTAGATATC
Source organism: Trinectes maculatus (assembly GCA_016785345.1). Lineage (NCBI taxonomy): Eukaryota > Metazoa > Chordata > Actinopteri > Pleuronectiformes > Achiridae > Trinectes > Trinectes maculatus. The sequence goes on from JAFBJQ010000787.1 coordinate 35,449, forward strand.
AAATTAGACAAAATAAGGAAATCACATGATTTCAGCTTGACCTAAGACTTGTGACACTGAAACTGATGCCTTTTAATTTTTCTTTTCCTCAATATTTCATAACTTAAACAGCAAAAAATAAGTTAATTCGGGATACAGCAAAACATCAGTCAGATTACACAGAAACCTAACTTCAGCAGTGCTGCATTATGGGGCCATCATGATGCCACGGCAGCAAGAAAACGGGGCCATGAAACAGGGAAGTGTACTTGCACATCTCCTGATAATTCTGTTTGCAACTGACTTCTTGCACCCCCTTGTGGGACAGTTTGGCTTCAGCACCTGTCTGAGGCTGAGGACAAGGGAGTCTTCCTCAGCTGCCAGCCTGACAGCGTAGCAGTAGCTCATGGGGAGGTAGACCTGGCGACAGTGACACCACAGGGTGGAGGGGTGGGCTGGCATCCAAGCAGGGAAGAGCCTTTGAACAGACACACAAAGCGTTTGCACTGGAGCTACATAATACAAGTTTTCTCTGTCCTAATCCTGAATCTTCATTCATTCAGTCATTCATTTTCTATCGCTGATCATTTTCAGGGTCGTGGGGGGAGCAGGAGCTGATCCCAGCTGACACCGGGCGAGAGGCAGGGTACACCCTGGACAGGTCGCCAGCCTATCACAGGGCCAACATATAGAATATATATACAGACAAACAACCATTCACACTCACATTCACTAATCCTGGATCTTCTTTTGTATAATTAATGGTTGGCTGATTGATTATTATGATTAGAATTTGAAAACTGAAACATCAGGCTTACCACATCTCTGGCAGGAGCGTGTTCATTCCTTCCCAGCTGTAGACATTTAAAACAGCCAACCAGAATTTACCCCATGAGGGAATCCCAGCTGCACCACCTGAACAAAAAACAAAACACGGTTATTACTATCACTATGAACTCAGATTATTTGATATTGTACACAAGGTAGTTACACATCATGCTGTGAAAAAAAGGTTTTACACATCCAGATGTTGGGATGTCAGAATGTGTACTACCATGAGATAAATACAGTCAGCAATCAGTAATGTAATGTAATGTAATGTTCTCTGCTGACTGTGGCTTCATTAGTGACATGCTGTGTTTTCAACAGAACTTTATTGTGCTTCATTCATCATATTAACTTATTCCTCCCCACCTTTGCTGTGCAGGTTATTTCTGGCTCGAATCATATCTGGATCATCAGGCTCTACTCCCAGGATCCTAAGTGAGGTGTAACTCAGCGCTGTGCCAAAGACGGTAGATTTATCTTCAATATGTCTGCAGAAAATCACAACACACTACATTTATCAATATTCCAAAAAGTCGGACACTATCATTTTTGAATTTTCTTCTGTCATTGTTTTGTAACAGTGAAGATGAATAGACACATTACACATCTGTTTGTTAGACAAACAGTGAGGTCATGACTTACAGACCCCAGCCTCCATCCGGCAGCTGAACGGAGCGCAAGTACCTCACCATCTCCTTCTTCCAGGCTTCGGCCAGAGGGATTTTAGCCACATGGCACGTGATCAGGAGGCCTGGGGAACACCCATGTGAACAGCATGTTTTTTAACATACACACACACACATATATATAAATATACAGTATACAGGTACAAAAAAACAGACACAAACATGGAGCTGGTGAAAAGGGAAAGCATTCTACAACTTTTGGAAATCATGTGACCTTCTGTCATTAAAACAGTGTCTGCCACCATCTTTGAAAACACTGGAGGTACCAATTTCTACTCATACACAAACGAAGCATCGAGAAGCAGAAAAGGAACCGATAACTACTGCAGTTTTCAGGTATGAAATGAAAGCAGATGACGAGAATGATTTGTTGTACCTGGGAGCAGGAAGAGAGGTCCACCATAATCCCCTGACCAGTGACCATCCTCGGCCTGGAGGCAGCTGTAGAAGTGCATACCTTTCAGAGCAGCGTCCACAGCGGTGTGTGCAGCAGGGGAGTCAGACACAAACTTACTCTGAGAATACAATATATATATATATTTAGACTTATGTTTGTTTCCATTCTCCACTATTTCACAATCTCACAGCGACTGTAGTCAACATGCTGGTCTGACAGTGGTCTGACACCACATTTGACAGAGAGGAAGATAGAAGAGACGGGAAACCCACCGTGTCCATGCCGAGACAGTGAGCTTCCAGCATGGTTTGCTCTCTGTCTGGACTTTCCTGATCCTCCAAATAGGTCCAGGTCTGCCTGCCCTCAACATTAGCCAGCCTCCAGCGGCTCAGATCTGTGGCAGGATCTGTCTTGTATGGCCCCCCACGCCTCCGCAGGTGCCTGAAAGGGACAGCTGGCGTTTCGGTGATGTTGTTCTTTTACGTTATTCCACTACACAAAATGGAACTTGAAAGTATATTTTGTAAGGGAAGTACAATACAGTGCATTAAAGTGTTTCATCAGCTGGTCAATAGTGAAACCAGTAACTGATGCAAATGTGAGACATTTACTGCAAAACTGTGAAAAACAATATGGACAAATGATCAATATTCACCACTGAGCCAGTTTTTCTCCTCATCAAATTACAACTGAGTACAACAACCTTTGTGGTGCCTATAACCTGTAAGTCTCTTTACAGGCTTTGTCATAAACATCAATTTGTTGTTTGACCTTATGACCTGCAAGTGGAAGATATTTGGTTTGTGATTCAATTTTAATCAGTTTCATACAGTTTCATACAGTAGTACTAAATGAACTGCAGCCCTTGACACTAACAACCAATCAGTCTCATCAGTGTTGTCCCTGTCATATTAATTATTTAGTTATCATCTTTCATTTTATTCCATAGATCTAAGTACAATGTAAACTGTAGCTGGCTGAGGTGGAGCATCTAACATGGTTTTAAGACTTTGAAGACTTTATAGTTTGGGCTGCTTAAACCTCAATATGACAACACATACACTGAAGACAGGTTATGAAAGCAAGATCTGAATCTGCAGCATAGCATTTTGAGCTGAAAGACAAAATTGCTAGTGAGTAAATGTAATTGCTAGATTCCACCAATTTACATAATAATTGCACTGAGCACATTTCTGTAAAACACTTTGAAACAACTTTTTCCACAAACATTTCGCCTGATGTATTATAGACGTACTGACGTTATATTTACATTTCTTGTCAACCTGTTGCCTTTAGATCATTGTCATCTCAGAGCTTTTAATTAAGTAAACTTAGCGATGCTGTCAATTATAAATATAAATATATCTACTCACGTTCCCTCAGTCATAGCTGCAGTTGACACATGTAAACAGTGTAAGTTCATTTCTTTTCAACTGCTCGACAGTTCCGCCCCTTCTTCTCTTATGATGGGAACTGTAGTTCTTTAAACAACCTACATGTTGCGTTGTTAGAACCAGTCGCACTACATTTCCCAGAGGCCGCAGCGGTGCCATCCGAGGAGTTCTCCACATGGAGAGACATGAGCAGAGTCTCGGGTAGCCAATCAACACACTGACTGGGCGGGGCAAACAACGGGCCTCCTGTGAGGTCATCCAATCAGAGCAGCTCACACAATAAACGTTACATGCACTCACAGGGGTAATTATCATGAAAAAAACAACATTTTTATTACATATTTACTTAAATGTGTAATACATGAACAGGATAAACAACAAAGATTGAAGCTATTCTGCAAGTGCAACATATGTATTTCACCAGTGTTGAAGACAATCAAGAAAATACAAATTTAGATTTTTACACTTTAGGAATCAGCATCTGATCAAGATTGTAGAAGTCACTAGCATAGTGTAAGATGCTTTATTTGTACACAGAAGCATATTTTAAAATTATGCTAGCGAAATGGCACAAAATTAAACCAAGCCTAGAAATCTTGGTTTTCTTCCTTACTTATAACACCCAAACCATGATAAAACCTACAAACAAGAAGCACCTCGCTCCAGTCATTAAAATATGAGCTCAACAGACTGAAAGACGACAAACTCACAACTGAATTAAGTAACTTTGCCGGTCTTAAAGCTGCCTCTCATTGGAGACAAAAGGCTAGTTAGGCCTCACTCAACTAGCCACAAAAATTAATAAAGCTGCAAAAGAGCTTGCAGCTACAGTTCATCAGTCTTCAACAATGCTCAGCAGACTACTCAGTTTCAGCTTGCAGGCCTGTTCTTCCTCTTGGCTTGCCAAAATCTGTCGCCTGAGTTCATTCAGTCGCCATTCCATGGACACGGGAACGGTATTAGGGCAGTCTGCAGTCTCTGACAGATAATCAGGCTCCTGAGACGTAGAGATTATTAAAAGCATGATTACTACAATGTTCATTTGCAACCATATTTTATGAAATAATAAAATGTGGTTGGAAATATAAAAATCAGCAAGGTCGACTTGCCAAACTTAACCCTCATTTCAAAGGAAGAAAAAAGACGTGAATAATGGATGCAGGAGTGATGTTATACCTGGTGAAGACGGTCATCTCTAGTTTTGGCTGTGGAGGCTTGATGTATGGTTGTGGGCATGGACAGAAGAGTGGAAGATGGAATGAAGAGTGGTGTTGTTAAGTGGACCAAGGGGTCACCATCCAGCCAACTCTGAAGCTGCTCCATGCTCCTGTAAACAGATGCAGTGGTAAGTGTTAACATGTCACACGCACATTGTAGATTCTTTCTCACAAACAAAAAGCAAATATTTCAAAGGACAAAAATTATTTTATTTAGTAATACATCATATATTACTCAAATATTTATTTAAATGAAGTAAGAAAAATGGTGTTCAACATTCATCTACAAGGTAAACACTGCCCCTGAGCCTTAGCTCATTCTGTTATCCTCTCGTCATACATATACTCAGTTCTCATTCTTATTTAAGACTGCAGATAAGCAAAGTGGTGCAGATATCAATATGGTTGCTGTACCTTTTGCTTTCAGCCTTCTCCTGCTCTAAACTCTGGAGCAGTTTGTGGGCCAGCAGCTCTTGTGTTGTGAGAGTGTGTGTGATGTCCATTGGGGCAGCTGTGGCCTCAAGTGGCTCTGCCAGACTGTGGAACAACCTCTGTCTGATGGACAGACTGGTGGCTGTGACACAAGCTGCTGCACATGCCCTGATGACAGGACAGGGAGGGATAAGGGATGAGGGTGGGAGCCACCGAGAGTGGTTAAGAAAGAGGAAATAGCAAACATCAACATTAAAAAAAATGAAAATTGAGTAAGTCTTACAGTTACTTGGCTATGATGTTTTGGGAGATCAAAGTGCATCTATTGATTCTAATAGTGTAGTTTCCCTTTGTTACTATGGCTACATTGCTTGACACAGGGGAAAAATATATGTATTCAAACTTTTATTGACGGGGAAAGGAGGTAAAGTTGTGATATGCAGCTTTTAGTGGACATTAGCAGTATATGTCTATATCTAATAATTTCCCCTGATTGGCTGAAATGTTATGAGACTATGTGGATATCATGGCTGTGACAGATGTCAGATGTCAGACTAAATCTAACTAAATCTAATCCAAACGATGAGTGTTAAAGCAGTAATTTCAACTGAGTTTATACCCTTTCTCCTCCTGCTTCTGCTGCTTCTGCCTGTGGGTTTGTCTAATGGCCTGGGTCCATGCCTCCGGTGGGTGGAAGCCGTTCTGCGACCCTGTAGGGAAATAAACCAAGATCTCCCCATCCTCTGTAACAGCATCTTCAACAACAAAACACACAGGAAGTCAGATATTGTAATGCAAGTAATACTGTGACATTCAAGTATTGGCTCTTGATCTAGACCTCACCTTCACAGACAGGTCTATCAGGCAGCTGCCAGTCTTTCAGCTTGTAGTCTATGCAAATCACCAGCACATCATCCCAGGGGATCAGGCTGTATGCCGGAATCACACTTTCAACAACATTGACCCTCTTTCCCATTGTTATCACAGATCTGGGGGTTTTGGTACAGTTACTCTTTATCCTGACCCTTTCCAGGAGGTTTTCCAGTCGGGACATTAGAAGTGGCTGATTCTGATGCGACACAGGGATCTGAGCAGCGTAGCCATAGATGGAGGAGCAGAGTTCAGACCATGAGTCTGGAGAGAGATAAACGATAAAAGTATTTCCTTAGTCCTTATTGCAAACTACAAAATTCATAAAAAACTCCACAAATAAAAATGGCCTGCAAACAGGTTTGACATACTAAAGTCATCTCATTTACTGACCAGTGACAGAAAGCTTTTCCCACTGTGGCAGCTGCAGGCTGAGGATGGCTTTGCGTAGCCAGGCCAGGTGAGCAGCTGAGGTCAAGCCCGGGTGAGGAACGAAGTGTCGGTTCTTGGGAAGGTAGAACTCGCGTGGCGGTGAGATTTTCCAGAGGTCTTTAGACGATACTGTGTCAGCAATGTGAGCTAGGACAGTGTTGTACAGCTCGATGATGGGTGCAGGCTCCTGGGAAGGTAGACCTGTGGTGGCTCTTTCCTGGCGGTGACTGTAAACTCTGGCAGTGAACTCCCGACTCAAAGTGGCCTCTACAAGCTGCACCAGGCTCTGGCACGAGAGAGGGCAGGATGGTGGAGCACGGGCCAGCAGCCAACACATGGCATATTTTAGCTACAGACACACAATGAGAGACAGAAAGATGGAGAAGGTCAATGGGCCAAAAAGTACCGTAAATATCATTAAGTGTCAATATGAGGCAATAAAGAGAGATGCTACCCTTACAATAAAGTCTCCCACCTCCCTTTACTTTCTAGCTCTATCTCTGTGTATGTGTCTGTACACTACCTGTTTGGACCCTTGGATGTCACTTGTGGTTTCTGGTATGAAGAAGAATGCATACTCCGATATCAGGCCTTCTGTGACAAGTGTGTGCAGCATCAGGGCTAAGGGACAAGGCACCGTGACAGGAATAAGTCAAGTTTTACACATTTATTTAGAATTAGACCTGGTGTTTCATTAAAAATATCTGATATTGCTACTTTAAATGCATTTTTTATTGATGCAAAATTGAATATCTAGAGTACTGTATTTCTACTACAATACTCAATACTGTAATCTTACACTATACCAGACAGAAAGGTTACATATGCTGTTGTACTGTTGATTACCTTCGACCAGGTTCTCTGCATCACCAGCACCACTATCAGGTCCTGGCACCAGAATGACCAGAGGCAGTGGGCAGGGCCAGATGGTGGCTTGTTGTAGCTGTTTGAGCTGAAGCAGGGCAGACAGCAGAGGTACATCTTGCTCATAGTGGCCTGACTCAATGACAGGCATAGCCGGGAGCAACATGACCAGTGCTCCTGTTCCATGGAGATCAAAGCCCTCCTCTATTTCAGACAGGCTGTCTTCCGTCAGTGGGCCTCGGGACACCTGGGACACGACAAACTCAAGTCATACACTTTGGTCTACAGTCAAATCCGAGAGGAGCCTGGAATACAAATTGTTTTAGTCAGCAGTCATCCACATTAAGTGTAGTGTGCTCTAACCTTGACACTGGTGTGGACATTGTGAGTGCGTTGTCCTTTCTCCTGCAGTGTGCTGGTGACACTCAGGGTCTGCAGTGTGCCGTCTGGCTGCACCTCGCCAACCTCTGAGACCCTGTCACCACCAAGCTTCACCTCCAGCCAGTCTGACAGAATTCTGATACGTAAGACAAAAGCAGACAAATTAGTGAAGGGCTTGATGAACATTTAAAGCAGCACAAATAAATCTAAAAAATGTTACATAAAATTCAACCTTTCATAACTGCTGCTACTGTGCTGAATTCTTTCATAGTGCAGTGCAGTATAGCTGCCTACCTGTCTGCCAGACTGGCCACACTCTCATGGTTACTGGGTAAGAGAAGAGCAAGTTTCCAAAAGATTCTGACTGGTGGGTCTGGGATGTTCTCTGCCACTAGTGCTGGGAGGTCAAGCGGTGCCCACACCTTCTCACTAAAAGTAACAAGATGAGGGTCAAAATGCCACTTCATGACATGGACCACTGACTGAACAGAAATACTGTCAACTCAGGACTTACTCAAGCAGACGCTGATAGTAGTAGTGGACTCTCATCTGGTGGATTGCTTCTTGCCTCATTTTTAATAACCTTAACATGACACAAAAAATTCAGAAGCAGAATTAATTTCAACCACACCACAGTGGAGTGAAAAGGGTAATGTAAGGTAATGCATTATGTACTGTAAATGATGTAATAATACAGTGACAGTGTTTTTCAGCACACCTCATGTTGAGACAATTGAGGATAAAAAATACCTGGTGCTAGACAAGGCTAAGGTGCCAGCATTTCCCAGGTTGACCACACCACGGGCCAGATCCGCCATGGATTGTTGAGGAGGGGCGCTGGGAGCAAGAGCCTTAAGTTTGAATCTTGGGTCAACACAGCAAGGAGCAGCAGGGAAGCCTCTCATCTGTCTCTTCAACTGCCGACGAACTGCTACGACATCACGCCACCTGGAACAAATGAGGAGGTGGGGAAGAGGATATTCTGAATCCCATATAAATGAAATGATAAAATTTCAGACCAGTTCAAATATTTGATATTGGCCAGACAAAATGAATACTGTGTTATGCTGTTGGAGTTCTCTTTTTGCTCTATTCTCCTACATTTTGATGTATTTGTGGATACGCTGCCGTTCAGCATCAAGGATTTCTTCAATCATCACCGCTATATCTGCATTCAGAGTCTCTTCAACTAGACTGGTGCAGACCTGCTCTGTGCATTTGGCCACACGTTCTGCTTTCTCATTGACTGCCTGCCTAAAAGAGGTGAACAAATACAACACATTTCATATTCAGTTAAATTCATTTCTGAAACAATAATTATAAAGGAGAGATTTTACCTATGCAACTTAGTTTGTTACATATGCTTTTTTCCTGACTGAAAAAGTTGGACATCTTGTATTTCTACACTACCTATTTAAAATGTTACAACGCTAATATCAGCCCAGGGGAAAGTTTGATACATTTTAAAAACATACTGGATTTCAGCGGTGGATGTTTCCTTGATGGTTTCATTCAAAACTTCATGGATGATCTCTGTGCAGAGAAAGAGGCTGAACTGAGTCAGGAAGTCCTCATGCTCCTGCCTCCTCCTTGTTGTCAGAAAATAAAAAGAAAGTCTATGTGAAATACAGAACCTGAGCGGAATAACTAACAGCAGTTTTCTTTAACTCTCAGAAAACATACCTGGCCTCTTCAAGCTTGCGTTTCTCTTCAGCAACACGCTCCTTTTCCAACCTGAACTCGGTGGATGACACCTCCTGCAGCATCTGTCCCAAAACCTCACTCACCAGTGACTCCACCTGCATGTTGCTTTCACTACAGAGCAGCCACATAAGTGGAAAAATGTCATTTAATCTTAACATACTGGATTAAAGGGTTACATCTCCATGAAGAACTTAGTAACATCAGTGAAGAGGGTTAGTATTCACACCATGTTATCAAGACATGTTATCTGTGGACTAGCCTTTCATGTTTAGAGTAGAAATAATCGATAATAAAAAATGATATGAACGTACAAAAGTGCTGTTTTGGCGTAGCTGGCACCGACATTAGCCACCTCACACACTGCTGCTCCGAGCACCTCTTCAATCACACTGTCCAGTTCAGCCATGATGTCCTGTAGGTTTGACACAGCAAGTCAATACACATCTCCATACATAACTACACTTTATTTTGATAGTAAAATCTTAAAATGTATCAGCAAATTAACTCCAACCACCAAATAAACTATTAACAATTGTTAATAGAGAGATCTTCCTCACCTCATTGCTATACACTGGCCGAGGTGCCGGCAGCGGAGATGGTGATTTGACAGGCTGCGGTTGAGGTATCTGCTGCTGGGGCTGCTTAACATCTGCTGTGTAGGCAGATGTTGACTCATCTGGCTCATTTGTTACTGCTGGAGTCAGGCCAATATCAGAGGGTGTGTCTAGAACTAATTTGACCTTTGGCCGCAACTCAGCACTGGGCAATGCCTTAGTCTCCGGTTTTGCACCTAGACCTGAAAGGAAAAAAATAAATCATGATGAATCTGAATCTCATCAGTGTGGTAACATTATGTTCTTGTTGCTCACTGAACATTAAGATTGGTGTACTCAGGTCACTGTGTTAGCAACCTCAGCAGCATGAGGCTGTGTAAAACAGACCCAATACCTGTAAAGTAGCATGTAACGGGTTCAGCCACTGGGGCCTCTCCGCGGTACTTGTTCTGGGAGTCGAAGCTGCAGACGGGAATGTGCTGTGGTGGGGTAGGTAGCAGGCCTCCGTTAATCACTTCACCAATCAACACAGTTTTCTTAGCCAGGATGAGCTCTGACTTCTTCTGGGACAGAGGCAGCTCTGACTCCTGATACACTGTCCGACTCAGCTCGACCATACTGTGAACAAAACAAACTATCACTGTTATGACAGTTAACCCTGCTGAGGTTAGTTAGTGTGTTTGGTCCTGTCTGTTTGTATAGTTAAAACTTTGAACTCAATTTCCACATATCCAGATAAAATGCTAAGAGGCCTTACTCTGAGGCAGAGGTGCAGTATTTATTATGGTGAAGCTAACGGGATATTGAGCATTAGGTATTTAAACTATGCCTATTATATCTGTATCAGACCTCTAGAAGAAACTTACTCCTCATTGACATTAAGACCATACTGCTGGATGAAGTCAGTTGCTTCTGTGGTGTCACGGAACATTAACATCCGAGTTATGTCTTCCAAGGGAAACACAGTTGAGCGTGGACCCAAAGTGTGGGCAATGGTCAGGGTCTTCAAGGCCTTAGCTCTGACCTGCACAAAATAAAGCGTAAAATAAAGACATTCGCCTGAGGAAAAGTGATTAACCCGAATCACTACCAGAAAAACAGAAAACTGAATCAAACTAACTGAATTAAAATTCCTCTAGTCTCAGGCAGTTATTTGGTTAAACGTTCATTCATAAATGGTAAATGCTTTTCCCGGGTTCAGGATTTTCGTTTATTCGCAAAAGAATTAGGGTTAAGACCTGATTGAAGTATCTGTGCAGGAGGCAACAGGAGAGGTAAGAGGCTCCTTTCACCAGCTTGAAGAAGCGCACAAAGTTGTTGCTGTTGACTGCAGTGAATGCTTGCACTGCAAATTTGACCTCGGGTGAGTTGCGCACATCATCGCGGAACTGTTGCACCTCACTGCATGTACATGAAGCATAGGGAAATTTGTCATTAGTGTATGGAGCACCCTCAGTGTAATTTCTTTACTATTTTTAATTTTAAAAATTGTGTGTGTTTTGATGACTGACCGCAAGATGTCGCCATCATTGAGCTTCAGCAGTACATTGTACTGGCGGAACTCCGCCTCCTGCGAGCAGTAGATTTGTCGTGTAGTCAGGTCCTGGTACATTTCTTTAAGACTCTGCAGGCACTTTGTCATGTTCTCGTTGTTGATCTTGGCATCGAATGACGACATGGGCTCCTCACACAGGTGGTGGGCACAGTGCACATGAAAGCGAGTGCACTTTTCAATCAGTGACACTGTGTTTGGACAGCACAGGTGCTGCTGGGTGATGTCCTGTGGTTACGACAAAGGAATGGATTAGTCTGCAATACATGTTCCATAACCTGCTACACAACTGGGCCCTGGAAGTGTGTTGGAATAATGTGATTGCTTGTTAAACGGTTGCATGTCAGAGGAGTGAATGGTAGCACACTTTAGTATTCAAATACAATTGAGCACAACACAGGCAATATTACAGCTCAGTTTCCCCCAAAAGACATGTCTCTGTTTATCTGTTGTTTAGACATTTTTAAATGACCTGCAACAAAAAATAATAATCACACAATTACTGAATCCTACAAGTATTAAAGGGAATCAAGTATTAAATGCAAGTGTAAAAAAAGAATCTATGAAATTTCACCAAACACATGAGGAGCAACTGAACTAAACCAGGCTCTTACCTTGCGGATGCCACGAGTTCTGTTCCAGACAAAGTCATACCAGTCACGGTAGTTGTCATGTCCCTGGTCCATGATCCGAGTCACCAAATAGTCCATGGTCATGCTGAGCACAGGCAAGGGGCGCAACTCATGGGGCAAGGGCTCCTCTTGGTCGGCTGATGAGCGACTGTACTCCTTAATGGCTGCTGTATGCTCCACCTATTTAGAGACAGGAAGTGATCGTTTTTGATTGGAGGTGATTTGTTTTTTGTTTACATAACATTTATTCAGATACTGAGTGACATTATCCCAAATATGGTATTGTATTGTGCAGATATCACCAAGTAACTAAAAAAATGCTGGTTTAACTTCATTTAAAATCATTTCTTTTGATGTCTCTTTTTTTTGTCATCCAATTTGAAATAGAATATAGTCAGTGACAACACAATACAACATAACCCACTGCAGATCAAAGAGAAAAGTTCCATGTGAAACCTCAAAATACCAGCGACATGATGAAACATCTCGCTGTAATGTCACTGTTCAGTCTAAATAAGACGCTTAAATACGTTACCATCTCTGTGTTTGGGATGACTTCAAATATGCTCAGCTGTTTCCGCGTCTCTCTCATGTACCTCTCCTTCTCTGGACACATATCAGGACATGTCCCCACAAACACTTTGGACAGGTCCAGATCCGTGCGCTTCGGTCGACCTGTGCAGCACAGTACACATTTAGAAGACTCTTTCTGTTTTAGCCATAGTTAATATTGCATTAGATTGGTGCAAAAAGAAGCTTCACCTTGGCGTAGGACCTTGTCTCTTTGCTCAAGAAGGCGGTACTTATCCTCAGCAGTCTCTGCCACCTGGCCAACTAGGTGGAGGAGAGAGGAGGGGATAGGACGCTCTGAAATGTGGGACTCTGTGCTGCTCTCATTTGGTTCAGTGTCAAACTGCAGAGACTTGGCTATTGTTGACTTCTTTACTGGAGAGCTGACACAAAGAAGTACACATGTAAGGAATAACACAGTCTTAGAGAAGCTTTCATACCTATCTTGAAGGTGTCATTTGGTCCAGACAAAAGACATGAATATGCATTACCTGTGGCTAAAGGTCATGGTGCTGCTGACTGCAGGAGCTCTCAGTGCAGGTCTTTTGAGAGGCGAGGATGCAGCCATGGACGACTGCGCCTCCTGGCTTTCTCCTGCTTCTTTCTCCTTTCCCGCTTCTGGTCTACTTCCTTTCTGTCCTGGACCTGATGCACAAAACAAGTCAAAATACTAAACTGCATGTATGAAATTAACAGATCTGGTTTGAATCTTGGTTCAGCTGAGGGTCTTTCTCTGTTGTGTTTGCTGGGTCTCTGCTGTGGAAGTCAAATTAACAGTAATATTAATCCATCAGGACAGTGACTGTTGGGTAGTGGGAATAATATCTATGTTAATTCATCTTTCAGATAAAAATGTTGTATTTACTGTTCTTCTTTCTCTGCCACACGATAAAGAGTGCATGCCGATGCAAATGTTTGCCTTTCTTCTTGGCCTTTGCTGCAGATGCCTAAAAGAGAAAAGGAAATAGGTTAAAATACAAACCAGCATATTATTTTTCTGTCTCACAGCGAGGATTAGAGGGTTTTATGTTTTTGGGGTTCTTCTAACAGATTGCTTGTGTATAGCATAAAAATTAAAAAATATATAAGTTAAGTGTGCCACTTAAAAAGGTTAGCAGAGGAATATTTAAGGAGCGAGTCAGAGTCAGTGATGAGAGATTTTGAGGTGATCAGGTAATTCAAAATCAAGTAATCGAGTATTGCGAACTGTGGTTTAAGTAGAATGAATTTAACTCACATGGTCATCAAAGTGTACAATGGCCAGATTCTTTGCAGGGCGGCAAAACACTTTGGAGACTTTGCCAAAACGTGCAAAGTGCATCTCAATGGTGTCCTTTTTGTTGAGACCTGGAGGCACATTTTTGCACTGGATGACAGTGCAGTCAGAATAAGACATGTTGCCAAGACTATCTGAGCTCTCCCGGCGTACACAACGTTTTGCAGGAGTGGCGGTCTCAAACTTCATGTCAGCAGCTTTTTCTGAAACTAGACAAGAAGAAACAACATAAGCATAGTTTTAACTTGTAACATGTTTGTATAAGTTAGTTAATTTGTGTACATATGTAAATTTGGAAAAAATTGTTTCTCACCTGACTTCTGGGCTTTTTCCACTTCTCTGGTGGGGGCTTGTACAGTGGGTGGTGTAGCAGCCAGGTTGTCTTCCTGACCTTGAACATCTTCCCTCTCTGTCTCCTCCCACTTCGATGGAGTCTCCTTTGTTGCCTCCTGCCTTACTGGGACTGTGCCGTCTTTACGAAGACCACTTAGCGCCCTTCCGAATAAGCCTCCCTGTGCGCCACGGGACCTCATTAAGGGGCGCTTTGGAGGCTGTCTCTGTGACTCTGTTTCTGCTGGAACATCCTCCTCAGTGATAGGCTTCTCGGGGACACCACTGGGAGCCACTGGGTCCTCCTTGCGCTTGACGCCTTTGCCAGTTCTTGCAAATATGTTTGTACCCTCTAGGGCCTCAAGATTGTTACCTTTCTCATGTGTGCTTGTCTCTGCTTGAACCTTGGTGTCACAAAAGGCTGGGCGCTGGCCAAAACTGTTTCCTCCAAAAAGTGGTGCTGCCTGGGACTGGGGGGCTTTGACTGAAAAGCTAAAAGAAGATGGGGTGGTTGGCTGGGACATGGATGCCTTAGTGGTGCTTGAACTGGAAGGAGCGGCTGGCTGGGAAAAGGTGAACTGCAGAGTGTTGGTTGGTCCACTGCTGCTGCTAGTTGTTATCGGCTTGTTTTGAGCAGAGATAGAAGGGGCTGCAGCTGGCTGTGAGAAGCTGAAACCCAGTGGTCCAGACTTAGCATTTGTCAACAGAGAAAAGCCAGTGGTAGTGCTATTGTTACTGATGTTACTTGAACTTGTCTGGTTCCCACTGCTGCTAAATGGTGAGGTGGTCATTGTTGTAGATTGAGGGTTAGTTGGCTCGGGGCTGGCACTGTAGATGGGTTTGAAAAGTGCCTCACTGGCTGGTTTAAAACTGAATTTGGAGGGGCCAAAGGCTTTACTTTGGGTACCACTTAGACCTGTGCCAAAAACACTGGTGGTTACACTGGTCGACGACGGTTGGCCAAAAGCAGTCTTTCCAAATCCAATTGGCTGAGGTTGACCCAAGGTAGTGGTGGACCCAGAGGCCATCTGGGATTGTCCAAATGCAGGGGGCTGTTTGCCAAACCCCGGGGCCTGCTGGCTAAACCCAGGTGCCTGTCCAAATGCAGATGTTTGCCCAAATGCAGGTGTCTGTCCAAATACTAAGCTCTGGTTCTGTCCACTAGTCTGTCCAAAGGCTGGAACTGTTCCTCCTCCGAAGCCTGAGCTACTCATTGCACCTGATGGCTGCCCAAATACTGGAGCCTGGTTTATTGTAGGCGTTGTGAGAAGCTGCGCAGGTGACTGTCCAAAGGCAGGGGCCAGTCCAAACACGGTATTCCCATGAGATGAGGGCTGATTTAAGACAGCTGTCTGTCCAAACGCTGAAGGTTGGAAAAACCCCATAGTTTGTGGCTGGTTGTTGGAACTCTGCTGTCCAAATGACTGAAACAAGCCAGTCTTTATTGTGTTACTTGGGGCTTGGAAAGCCCCCCCTTGCGGACTGCCAAACGGATTGGGCGGATTCATGGCGCAATTGTTGTTGTTTTTTAAGCCGAGGTTATTCGTTGAAGATGTTTCCCGTCCAGATTTTCAAGCAGCACAGACCATTGACACTACCATGTTCTGTGGTGTTAAACCCTGTCAACAAAACACAGCGGAGACGGGAATTAATACTAGTCCATGGCTCGGTCGCTAACATAAGACTTAATAAATATTATTCGGGTTAACGTTAGCTTAGCTGTTAAATTGTGATTTCGGGGTTTATATTTACACAAAATAGTTAACGACAGAATATACGGCTCTTACCGTTTATTGTTTGGTTGTTCCGTAGAGTTCTGAATTCTCTAGCTCACTTTCCACATCCGATGGTCCGACAGTTTTCTTGGTCCCCGCGCAATGCTCAACTCCGTTCCACGGCTGCCAAATGCGGACGTTTCGTTCCTAGGAGAGATTTGAACCAAAAAAGTGAGCACTTTCTTTATTTAACAGAAAAGCGTAACTTCTTTTTTTAAATACACTGTCGTAGCCGATCAACCAAGAGAAAGCACACAGAGATAATTTTGTGGAACTGTAAGTTAATACGGTAGCAGAGTGTCACCTTGAATTGTGCCTGTCCGGAATGACTGAACATCGAACGTGGCTAACGCAAAGCTAATCAACAGTTCTCGTAATCCGCATTTATTGTAGCTTTCTGCCCGTACCATCTTGTTAGTATTTACGCTTATGTGTATCCCAAAAACCCTTAGCTGTTTTTGTCTTTTAACGTGGAATTTTGATTAAAATGGGAGTAGTACTTCGGAATCTCCAAAAGGTGGTGCCTCTCCGCCGCGCCAGGCTGCGAAAGGATGTTGACACTCTGAGGCACATCCTTGGCATCCAGAAATTTGATTTGGGCATCGTGTGCGTCGACAACAACAGGATTCAGGAAATTAATAACATCTACAGAAAGAAAAACGTGCCAACAGATGTCCTCTCGTTTCCATTCTACGAGGTAACCACGGCTGCATTAATATGACAGTAATCTTATTCGTTCATTGACTTAGATTTGCTTCCACACTGTGTTCACTAACATGAACTACCTGTTGTTGTTTTTTTTTTTTTTTGTAGGACTTAAGACCTGGTAAACTACCTTGTCCTCTTCACAGAGACGAGCTGAACCTTGGGGATATATTCTTGGGGGTTGAGTTTGTGATGAAGCAGTGTCAGGAAGAATCATTGGATCTGCACAATGCACTCACTGTGAGTGGCTGATGATCCGTCTCATTTCATCCGCGATAAATTATCTTGAATTCTCATAAATTGGTGGTTGATGGTTGAGTAATCTGTAAACCTTCCGGGATTAGCTGGTGGTGATTCGTTTTGCTCTTGTTTCAGGTTGTCACAGCACATGGTATCTGCCACCTGTTGGGCTATAGGCATGAGACGGAGGAGGAATGGACAGAGGTGTGTGTCGAGAAGCTACATGTGCAAATCACAATTACACAGTCAGTTCACCTGAAGTACAGGTTAGAACTTTGCATCAAAGGCAAAGGTGATGCCATCAGTGACACATAGATACACACACACACACACACACACAAAAAGATATTGTTGTTTCTCTGGGTGAATCGAATAGTAGAACCGGGCCCACTCAAAATTTCTTAGAGAACGTTTCTAGTATTAGTATTATAATCGTTTATTTTTGTAATCGAGTTCTTCGATTCGATTAAGCGATCATTTGAATAGGCGAACAAAATAGTGAAAATGTGATAGACATGTCTGAAAATGACAAACAACTTGTCCTTTATTCCAGAAACAACCACCACAAAAAGTATAAGTAGAAAGCTTAATATGTCAAAACATACCGATATACAAAGAAGAACTATATACCTGTATATATATAAGTGTGAGTGATGGAGAAAGGTCTGTTAAACGGGAAGTTTCATTTCAAAAGTTTGCCAGATGGCTCACTTAAGCACAGATAGTGCAAGGAATATGACAGCAGCGACGAGACATGTTCGAACATTTGCCATGCGTCGTACACAGCGTCCAACGTACTGTCACAGTGTCCCTACTAAATAGTGCATTTGACGGTGCGCTTTCTAAGTGCCGCAAGGTGGTAGGGCACTTCAAACATTGTCCACTTTGCAGTTCTAAAATACTTTTGTAAAGTGAGATTTCAGTATGCTGTAGCACTGTGATAGGACACTAAATGTCTTTCCAACCGCAGTTTATCTTTGTTTGCACAGTACTGTGAAGGTCCTATAGGCTGTGACTGAATACAACTCCAGCACAATTGAAGTATTATTTCATTTTTATTTTCTTTTGTCACACATGTCTGAACTGAGACACAGTAGTATGTGACTACATGTTTTATATTTGAGACTACAGCTCCCTAACCCATCACAAAATCCAATTTTGTGTTTTGTATGTTCAGTACTGCCTAGTATGTGAGTGAATAAACTCCCTTACCATTTTCTCTTGTCCCAGCAGTTTTTAACAAGTACTTTTAGCATAAAATGTGTTCACCATTTTAATTGTAACATTTGACTTTAAAAGCCTTATTCATTTACATAGATTTAAAAAATGCGATTAATCACGATTAACTATATGAAATTCTGCGATTAATCGCGATTACATTTAAAAAAAAAACTTTTTAAACTAAATTAACTAGAGTTAATGACATAACCCGCGACCGTTAAATACGTTACTTTTGTACTGAACGTACATTACGCTATTAGCATTTAGCTTTAACATCATTGCCTTGTGTCGGCTCTGCTCTCAGGAGTCATGCAGTCTGTTTCCGCTGCAGACTTTGCATCGTTGAAGTCGTGCTCTTGTGATAATCGAGCTCCGTACCACACTGGCTGCATTGTGGTTTTTCTTTTCCATTTTAAAGTGTTCCCACACTTGAGACAGTTTCTTATTCTCTTCTCTTCTGGGCGTCGCTTCATGTTGTTTGTGGCGATCCTGTCGTTATGTACGTCAAAGTAAGCGTCCGTGTGAAACACAACAGCGGAACAATGTTTAGCGGTTAATTAATATTAATTATTATTGTTGTTGTTGCTGGGAGTGGCCAGTAACACTGACTCAAGTGAATCAGATCACTTCAGTGAGTGACTCAGAGTATCCTGAGTCATAAAATAAACCGACTTTACCACCACTAGTACAGGGTAACGTTTTACCTCTTGTGCTGGTTTTTCAAATAATCCGAAAGATGTTTTTCATGAAACATTCCGTGTTGCTCAAAATTATTATTTTTTTCTGTGTAGCGTTCCAAGGAAATTATTTAAGTTTGCATGTTATTCACAGCAACCTGGCCTTTTAATATAAAAATATAAATTATTAAAATGCAATTTAATCTGGTTTGGCACAAATGATGGCATAAAAATGTCCGGTTTAAATAGGTTTGCTCTCATGTTTGTGAGTAGTATGTACAATAGAATTATGACCTGAGCTGTAATTCATTAAAATTCAAAATTTCCTGCAGATGCTGCAGAGGGAAAGCTACATTCTAAGTGAGTACAACAGACTCACAGGATGTCATCTACAACCCCTGATGAAGAGATCTGGCCTCCATAGATGACAGTAACTGTCACCTGCTACCTTCAAGCAAAATGATTCATGACAAACTCAGATTGCAATCACACTCAAACCCAATATTTGCTGCTGTTATTTCTGTGGACTCACTGAAACAGTGGATTTGTGTCGTTTTATACATCATATTACAAAGTATGCACTTTCACTGTAATATTTTATTAAAATCTGCTTTTGGAAGATTCAGTTGTGTATGAAGGGTAGAAAAAGTTCTTCATTCTTACTTCACAAATACAATTAACCCTCTTTACACTGCTTTCAGGATAGGGTGTTCAGGAAGGTGCCATATTTCAGAAATGTTAATTCAATGGAAATATTCAGTCTATACAGACTTTTTAGTACTCATGTTATGATATATTATATTTATTTCTTATGCATGGTGGTAGAGTCAGAAAATTTAGTGGAGGGTGAAGATGTCCAGAAGACAATATTTTAATACTGGGCGTTAACCATGTGGTACTTAAATATCAATTTATTTTTACAGTGGTAAAGTAAGCTGTACGACCAGTGACTATAATTAAAACCATTACAGGACAAAACTAACAAACTACTCCAATTTGCTCCGTTCTATATTCAAGCTCACTTGACTGGAATTAGTTCAGCAAGGTTAACAGAGGCCAATAGTATTAAATAATGTTAACTGACCTCAAAGACAATGAATAAGACAGTATGCTGTAGCTAGCTTTCCAGGTAATTGGCTATTTGACTTCTATTCACCATGGTATATCTTAATGGGTTAATTAAAATACATTAACCCTCAGCTGGAATAAATAGAAAAATCTGTTTTTTATAGAGAAAAATCTGACTTAAACAATGAGTTATGACAAACATTCAAAAGCAACAAGGTTGTGCAACTTTCAAAGTAAAGCTTCAATACATATTTATAAAAGTTTTCTTGGGAGGCACAAGGTCAGAAACCCAAAAGAAAAAAAATGGTTTTACTGAGAAAAGCTCAGTAAAAACAGGCCATGTTAGTACTGAGCCCTGTGATTTCTTTTTATGTATGTAAAATATGGAGCCAGTCACTCACAAAATTATCTTATAAGTCAAGCACAGAAAGAAATTGGGAAATTATCCACACACCGACAGAAGGCTGATTTCCACTGGCAAATTAATGCCAGAACATAAATATTGCACCAAATGTTCCTGCTAAATACAACCCTTAAACTCTATAATATCTTATAGTCCAACATAGAATATATCTTTATTTAATTTATATGGGAAATAAAGGGCCTGTAAAACATAATCCACAGAGAACCAGTAGCATCTGGTAGTTGATAATGGATTCTAAGTCAAAGTCTGAAAGAACGTTTTCAGACATTAGGTTTTAAAGAAGTATATCCAGAAACAAAGAGAAAACCTTTACAAAACACTTGTTTGATAAAATAACAGAAAAACTCCAGCCTCAAAATGCATGGAGTGAAAACTTTTGATCCACTGAACATTTGAACTGCATTTCTGGTTTCCTAAATTGTCTTGACAGATTAGCAGATGTTGGTATTCTGGGGTGCTATCTGGCAATTAGATTTGTAGAGAAGTGCTAGAAGATGACCAAAAAAGGATGGCAATCAGTAGTACTCAAGGTTGTTCTGTTCAGATGAGAGCTGTATCTAGCTGAGTTCAGGTGGATGTTTGTCTAAAGACAGAGCTCAGAGAGGCTGCAGGACGTTTCTTCCTGCCTCCGAAATGCTGTTGGTTCCAGCTCTTTCCATCTCAGACAGCTGTTCAAACACATCCCTGGGGAGACACGTTATCACATTAAAGAGCATTTTTGCTCTATCATTGTTGGTTGATGTAGTGTACACTGCCATGAACTATGGTTGTAAGATATGGGTATTATCCAATCATGGACGATACTAACTGGGACACCCATGTGATTATTCTGCACACTCACTTATGCATGTAGAAGAAAATGTAACCACTTCGGTCACGATCTCGCTGGACGGCTGCTTCCTGTGTTCGTGACACATCCAGGTCATTGTAAGTCAGCCAAGACTGCTTCTTCATGTCATACACATCACTGATGTAGTGGCCTAAGGTGGAAGATATAATACTCATTCATGTAGGTCACAGGGATTCATGTGTACCTGACATGGCATTGAATCCCTATCAGTTGATCATCCACTGTATATCCCTAGCCACATGAAGTGGCCATGCCAACGTTCAATTTAACATTCAAGGTCAATTTAGACTATGACTATTAATGGGGAGGCACACACAGACACACACTGCTCACCAGAGGAAGAGCTGCTCCCAATGTGACTGACAACACTGATGAGTCTAAATGAGTTAGCCAAGTCTCCACTCTGTAGGCAAGAGGATTTACAAGCAAGTTACTATGAATCAAATTAGTTTTATATCCAGTGCACTATGTTTATAATTAGAAGAGGAAGAGAAAATAAGATACATTGACAGTCATTAACTTATTTTATACATTTAAATATTTTTGTATTCATTATATAAACCATTCCAATTGTTTAAATTTACAAGCCAGCAAGATGTTACCTCAGAATTTCTCTTAAGGTTTTCAGCTTCTGCTTCAGTGTACTCCATGTCCAGCACATCCTCATTTCCAGAGTCATCATCTGAGCATAGCAGCTCTGGCATGGAGTTGTTAAACTCTGTTGGATGAGAAGGGATATTACGGCCTAACAAGTTTCATAAGACTGAGTCTGATAAAAACAGACCTGTTTTTATGGATCAATGCAAAGCTTTGATGGGTGTCTTGTTTTATGGTGTCAGGGGCTCATGAGTTTGTCAGCTGATCAAAATGTAAACATTTTGGTCAATACCTTGCAAGCTGAGCTCAGTTGCCCTCTTCAGATCATCGTCCTCTCTCATCTCTTGGGCCTCCTGTATGTGGTTAAGTACAAGGCATTACATCATTCCAACACTGAACAAAGCCTGCACACCCTTGCTAATCATAAATAGCAACAATTAAGGCTGAATATGATGTGTTGTAATAGAATATAACGTGATGTGATGCATAGTAATGTGCTGTACAAGGTGGTAATGTAAACAATGATCTTACATGTTCCTGAAGGCTCTGGGCCAGAGCTTGCTGCAGTTCCTGTTCCTCTCTCTCCTGATCTAGACTGTACTGCTGAACCCAGTCCAGCTCCCCCTGCTGCTGTACACCCTCTGGTGTCTGGTTCTCCTTATTCTCATCCATTGTCAAATCCAAAGAATCCAGCACATCTAAACACATTCGTACACAAGCCAGTTAACACGTAAAATAAAAACCAATACAAATCAAATAAAAATCTAACAGTGTCTATAAAAATCTATATACTTTGCTCATATTGCTACCTACATTAAAATATGTGTTTATATAACAGACAATCCAGTTTTTTGTGAATATGGAAAGCATTTATTATTTAATTGTGTGTCCTAGCAGGAAACTGACTAAAACAAACTAAATCTACTCCTTTTTAATCTCAAGCATTACATGCTGGACTACCTGCAGGTTTATTGCTCTCTGTTTCCAGTAGCTCTGTGTGATAGGCCAGGTCATGGGCATCTGTGTCCCCAAACCCTGTATCTGGGCTGCTGGTTGGTTCATCCTCTAGGGGAGGGGGAGCAGATAGCCCAGCCTCTTGACGACTCATCTCCAGCACTGCTGCCAGCATTTCATCATCATTTATGCCACTGAAGTCTGCTGAATCTATTGTTGCTACCCGCTAAAAACACATCATGCTGGGTCAATGAGAGCAACAAAGGAAAAAATGGAACTCAAGCATTAATTTCAAGGTAAGCAAAATTTCACCTCTTCCTGTTGGTCATCATCATCATCAGGTAAACAGCTGCTGAGACGTCGCTTGCGACTTGTGATTACTCTTCGATTAGGCTCCTCTTCGTAGTCAGAGTCCACAAGAATTGAGGTGCAGCTGGAGATTGGTACTTTGGCTCCAATTCTTCTACACACAAAGCCATTAGTTCAGTTTAAACTTACAAGCCGAAAGTTCAAATGAAGTCTGGCACATATAGTTTGTGAAATACTGAGTACACAAGATGCACATTTGGGAGTTCAGCACTTTGTATAAAATCCAATACTTGTTAGTCATATCTATGATGTCATATTTAAAAATAAGAGACTTACCGATGAAGTGCTGCCGAAGAGCTGACCGACAGTGACGGTTTGAGTGTTCTGGACCTTTAAGGAAAAAACATCAGAATACTAATTATTTGCTGCTTATTAATTTGCTATCTTCTTTCAGTCAGTGGAGCTCAACGTATCGCATTGACTGCACTTAATTAAAGCTAACAACTTATGTCAGGCTATCATTTCCCAATGTATGAAATGTTTCAGGTTCCTATTCACATTTTATCACAAGGCATTTTGAATGTCTTACACGGAGGTAGGGGAACTCCACCCAAGACTAACAGGGGGTCGTGTAGATTCGGTGCAGTGGGTCAACAGGGTCAGGTATCGGGGAATAACCACCTGCTGACCCAACTTGCTGTTCAGTGACAACTGAGCATTAAAGCTGTAACGTTTAAGGTGGAGGATGAGAACTCTGTGAAGAGAAAGATTCATCAGACAAAACAGAAACAAATCTGTGTCGGGCTTTATTTTTTAGTACTTTTGTAATATTGTAATATTTTAATTTTAGCTTATCAACTATTTATGTCTCTGTTTAACGCTCAGTGTTTTTACCTTGTATGAGTACAACAGCTTGCCACTATGTGTGTGTGTGTGTGTGTGTGCATTTTAAGAGTATTATCACTATTTAAATAGTTAATTAATACCTGGGCAGTTTACTGAATTTGTGTGTAACAGTTGCTGCTTTCCCATTGCACTTTTCACACGAGTACTCAATTTCCTCCATCTGCAAAAGAAAAAAGGGAACATGTTCAAACATTATATATAATGTAAATTCCCATTTCTTTCTTGCAGGTGTAATTATTTGCAAGAGGGATAAAACAAGCTTATTTAAAGTGAACAAAGAAAAATCTGTGATAGACACTGATCAGAACTTTAACATACTAGTGCATACTTCAAAACACTCACCCTAAAAAAGAGATCAAGAGAATCTTGGATAGAGCGCAGTGGGAGAGTTTTCTTCCTGCGTGGTAGGTCGATTGACAAGTCATTGAACTGCTCCCGCTTGGTCACTACCTCACCGCACCTGAAAATCCCAGTAAAACTCGTATAATCCCCTTTATGTTCTTCAGACCCAACAGCTTGGGCAAATACATCACAACGATACATGGCAAGGATAAATTGCTATGATCAAGCAAGAGACAGGCCTCACCCTTTGCAGGTGATGGTGTGTTGCACCTCAAATTCCATGTTAACTGCCACAGGACAGGTGTAGATGCGAGAGGTGTCCACCTCTTCACCAGGCTCTGCTTTGGCCGTCAATGATGTTGCCTCCTGGCCACTCTCACACACCACAGATGACGATGAGGCTGAAGCTTCATTTGTCAAGATCTTGTTCATTTTCTCTACATCTTCCTTCAGCTGGTCCAAACACTGGCTCAGGAACTCGTGAGCATCCTGATGTACATTGTAGCATTAAAGAGCATATTTAAGGTCAATTGAAATATGCAGGGTCATGTTCCTAAGGATTATTTTCATTTATAACAAATATCCGTATTTTATTAGGACATCTGTTTGCTGTATGACATTGGCTGTCATTTTGTCATGTTCACACAAAATCAAAAGAGCATCAAAACATATTTTTCCTGGTAAAAACATGTGCTATGAAACCCATTTGTAACAACGTCCATTACACTTATTTTACCAATACACCAAAACAGTTCTAAACAGGTGATTCTAGATAGATTGCTTACATTCTGCATGTTTCCAGAGAAACGCTCAGCTGTGGAGGAGATGGCACTCTTTACTTTCCTTAAGAGGTCCTTTTTTGTCTCTGGACAACCCACATCCTTTTTGACCATGAGGTGGGCAAAACGCCTACACGAAGCGAAGATACCACATAGAATTTCAAAGTTTAATGCTCTACTGGCTGAGAATAAATGAGAGAACCTTTAAAACTTGTTTCCTGAAAAAACAACCAACCAAAAAAACAAGCATGATCTATATAGTAGTAGCAGTAGTATTGTACCTGAGTAATGCATTGACAGGCACCTTCTTCCAAGGAATGCTCCGTTTTAGCATATCATTTGAGAAGGAGGGGAGGCTGAAGAGTGACTGCAGGATGGCATTCATGTAGCAAGTGTTGCCCAGGTTGGAAAAACTGAAATATACAAATGTAATGAATTGCACAGTAAATTGTTTCTTCAAAAAGTGCATGCACACTCCCTCCTGCTACCACTAGTTTTAATGTTATAAAAAAAACTTCAGTGTTACTTTCCAAATATCCAGCCTATCCAAAAACAAAATAAATCTGGACACATTCTGATTTTGTCAAATTAGCCAGGTCACATTTAGTGGAGTTCAACCTGCTGGTTCTTACCCTTGCAATGGAGGCTGAGGCTGTGCCAGAGTGGAGGGCCTTTGTTTGTTCCAGCCACCGTAGTCCAGAGTGGGACGTACCTTCTTGAAGGGAGTGGAGTGATTGGGCAGCAAAAGGCTTCTCTTAGCTGTGGTGGTCTGTGTTGTACTGGACGGCCTGAAGGATTTTTCAAGCAGAAATTGTGTCAAATACTGGCTTAACAATTTGCTGACCCATTTATTTCAGTTAAACATTAATGAACTGTACCTGTCCAGAAAAGAGTGGTTCTGGCCATAGTCTTTAGTCACAGATCGGCTACCATAGAATGATGATGGTTGCAGAGGAGTTGAACCCAGTGGAGCTGAGTACAAGAGGAAAAGTGTGATAGCAGGGGTGTGATACATGCTGGTTTAGTACTTTTACATAGTTCTGATGACAAATGAACAAGCAAATATAATGTCCTTAGGAAAATGCAATTAAAGACATAAGCAACAATATATTCACTAGATGGTGCTGCTGCTGAGATATGGACAAAAAAGCTTACCCGAACTCCTGTTCTCCTCTCCCTGCTTCAGCTTCTCTTTGCAACTTAGGAGAAACTTCCTGGATGGGTCTGAAGTGGCCTTGTTGTTGCTATGAAAATGTACGTCAGTTTTTAGTTATGTGACGGTGAAGGCAATTTAACACAAATTTATAAGGATGAAAACTTTTGTCTTCGAATTTATCAACAGTGTGGGGTTACCATTTTTCTGAAGACATGTATTGCTAGCTTTCTGGTATTTCTCTTACATCATATTACCAGGAAAATAAACTAGGCATGGGTACTGACAAAACACTGCATGGGTCAGATAACATCACTAAGATTCAGTCTCAAAAGTGAGGCGTCTTGCTTCTACCTGGAAGAGTCATTTTCCTTAGGGTAATCCTCAGTCAAGTCACTTTCAGAGTTAAGGAGTCTCTTTCGCTTCTCGCTCCTGAAAGACATTAAGAAAAAATTATGACAAAACAGCTATCAAGTCATTTCTCTAGGAGGCTCATGTAAGGTGTAACTTTATGTGATCTGTTAGGTGTAGTACAATGGTGAAACATATACATTTAGCAATGAAATTTCATACAGGAGTGTATGAAATCATTAATTTGTGTTATACATGGCCATACTGTTCGCAAGACATACCTGGTGTAGCAACTGCAACATCCTACCTGTTCTCAGAGAGTCCAGTGCGAGTGGGCGTTGAAGCTGCTCTGCTTGGACTGCCCAGAGGCTTCCGTGGTGTTGTGTCTTCTCGGCCTTCGGCACTATGCCGCCTTGGTGTTGTCTGGAAGATAGTAAAGATATATAGGTAAAAAGGAATTGTATCTAAAACATTTTTGCTAAATTGTAGATTGGTGTTGCTGCTTACCTGTCTCTCCCCTGATGGATTAGTCTCGTTTTTCACAGAGCGATTCCCCAGCACACCAAAGTTTGCACTTCCATGAGATGATTTCAAAACTTTAAAATTAAGAAAGTACAAAAGCTCAGGGCAACAGAGGAAAATCATTCTTTGAACATATCCATTTAAGATAGCAGCCTGTAGCTCCTAATAGATATGCTTACTTTACTTTAAGATTTCTTGTTGCTGCAATTTGCTTATCATTATTTATAATGACAAGTACCCAACACTGATTAAGGAAGCGGCTTATAATGTGCAACTCTTTTTACATCTACGAATTGCTGCTTTTTTTTTTTAAGACTGTTCATGTACATTATACTGGCATTGTTGGGATGAAAAAAATGCACTACATCTTTAAGAAGAAAACAAGTCAACAGTGCAAAAATTGTATCAAAACAATTGTATACATTACACTTTTCAATCAGTTAATGAGTAGCGGTATAATTACTTGGCTTTCCCTGCTTTAGTTTTTCCAGGTATTCTTTAGTCTTCTGTACCAACGCTGGGGGCATCTTATCCAAGGTGATAATACTGTTGTCCTTCAAAGTCAGCATGATTCGACTCATATTCTGGTTTATGTTCTTCACATTCTGATTCAGCTGAGGACAAGAAAACAATTCAAGATTCAAACTTCCTTCAATTTTGTGATTCTATTTTTCTTTTGACAGCAGACTTTACTATTTTAATAACTTTCTTTCCTTTTTCCCGCTCCCTGGATCAATTGGTTTTAGTCCTTTCACCTGCCAACTCATCAGTTAGCAGGACAGCACTCTACATCTTTTAGAAGATCATTAAGATTTAGTCCTAATTTCCACTTTGGCCCCTGTTCTTTTTCCTCAGTTAATAAAATAAGACAAGCTTTACAAAATTTACATCAACGCTTTTTCTTCTCTGACCTGTCAAGTCTTCTCAATGCAGGAGACTCGCATTTAAAAACCAACCTACAGGTTAGTGGATGGCCTGAAAATATGAGCAAAGCATCTGGTCTTTGTGGAATGTTTTTTCATTTCCATTTATTTTACAGTATTACAACTGTAAATGGTGCAGAAACTGTGAAAATGACTAAGGAAATAGTACATGGTTTAAGAACTGTCAGAGAATAAGGTAGTAGTTAAATGCTTGTTGCACAAACTAGACACTGCCATGATGGATAAACATCACACACTCACAGTAAACTACCACTGCTTTCCCTGATGCTCCTAAAGTTTAGATAATGAATTGTGATTCATGAATATGTGAGTCAATGACATTTCTATAGAATTTGACTGGTTTTCAATTAAATCTTCCACAAAAGTGCTTGTGTTTAGTACAATTTTAGCAGTTGCGCTCATGACTGAAATGTACAAAATGAAGAGAAAAATACCTGGAAAGTTTTGGAAGTGCCACCACAGTTGAACCTCAGACAGAGACTTATTTTGTTGTCCTTTTCCAGAATCTCAAAAGTTCCTTCTTTCCATCTGGTGGTGCCCAGCTCCATGCTGGTTAAGCGGATCTTTACAGCACCACCACTGGAGAGTTTGGGCACTATGGTTGCCATGGCTTACTATCCAGTTGGTGCACTTTGGAGACAAGAGAAAGTACATTAATTGCCAGAGTAAAATAAACAATGGTTTATATACATGTCCAAATACCAATGCATGTTACAAAGCAGTTTATTTTAATTAATAGAAAACAGGCAAGGATTATCATTACTGTGTTCGCCATACATACAACAAAACTTGAAACTTAGCATCTATAACGTTAAACGTGCCGTTGCAACCATTTCACATTGCTAATAAAATAAAGTAGAAGGGCGAAGCCCGTGATGAGCAAAGCTTTACTACTGTTTAATTTATGGAAATAACAACAAACTCCAAATCAATCGAACGTAAGTGCTAACGACACAGTTACCTGTAATATCGATAATGTGAGTAACACCATTATGAGAATATGAGGTGGCTGTTTGACCATTTGTGGCAACATGCGGCTAACGGTTCCATTAACAGCCATTGGAGACCGTGTTTGCAGTAGCCATCAAACTAGCCCAAATGTACAAGCTGCATCGCGGTAGCAAAGACGAGCGTTCGTGCACAACACACCGCGACTAGCGCATCAAACGATAGGTTTGTTTGGCCAAGGCAGTAATTGTCACAAATGTTTAAACCATCAAAGTTATGAAGATCTAACCAGGGTGACAATTCAGCCAAGCTGTATGTCTAGGATGCAGGTAATGTCGTATCCTCCTCTAAGGCGCTTGAATGGATGGAGGAGGCCGACATTAGCAAGTCGGCTAGCGGGCTAGCGGGAGCTAGCTAACTGGCTAATTTGCCTGATTTTAATTTGGTGATGAAACAATTTCACTGTTTGATTAAATCTATGCAATTCTTTACCTGACGTCGATATATACTCTTCTTGCAACTTTTAAATCACAGCAAGGGTTTCGTAGGTCCACCGAGAGCGGAAAGTTTGTTTTGCCGGCATTCACCTGCTCCTCAGTACGTGCGTTGTTGACAGTAGACCAGCACACGACGCTTCGCAGCGATGATGGCGGGAATGTGAAAATTTACAACGGAAATGCAAAACGAGAGTGCGCGAGTGAGTCTCGCGATTGTTTGCAGAAATAACGTAGTGATAAATCCGGGTCATTTTATAGATTCGGGTTAATTTGAGTCACTCACTGAAGTGATCCGTTTATTTTAAAACATATACAAAGATCAGCAACAAAATACACATAATAATAATAATAATAATAATAATAATAATAATAATCTGAATCATCTGAATACGAAGCGTTTCCTGTGTCCTGAATTTTTCCGTCAAGTCCGATAACTCGAATCAGTGAACGAATCATTTGAGTCCTGAGTTCAGTATAAAGAGCCGAATCATTAACCCGGCTCATTCAGGAAATCAACCAGCTCTAGCAAGGTTACCTCCATTGCAAGAAATCGCCACGGCATGTTGTTATTCGTCTAATAGCCTATAGTTTTGAGTTTGAGAAGGTGTCACAATACAAAAGAAAATATTAACTTATATAAATTCTTAACTCCATTAGGATATGGTGCGTGCAGCGTTAATGTACGCTCGCCCCGGATTCAATTTAAGTAATTTGTCAGCTAGCTTGGGCTAGCTATTCGCACTGTGTTTCAGTCACGCTAACTTTGCTTCATTGCGTTCGCATTTAATTTGCCACACTTTAGGCGATACTGAAGTTTTAACAATACATTTACGATCAGTAAGAGCTCGAGAGGATGCTGGCGACTGGAGCAGTAAGTATCTAAATGAAATGCTATGCACCGTTGCAGTGCTAACAGTCTTAGCAACTATCCCTATTGTTTAAGGAAATAATTTAAACAAATAATACGTCAGTTGGTTTACGTATATTAAAAACATTTGAATCAACGTTTTATTCCGAAAAAGGTTGCACCTCTTTATTGAGGTATTTTTAATAGGTACCATAGGAGCTATTTTTCATCGGTTGACATTAATGTTTTCATAGTTCTGCTAAGTTCATCTTGACATGTTTGTTCTAATTCAAAATTTATGGCCTTGATTGGCAAAGAAAGTGGAGATTGGCAAACAGCTTCAAGGTGCATTGTAAGTTTTGACAACTACAAAAAAAAACTACGGTTTACTATTAAATGCTATACCTTTCCAGTTTACCATCTTCCTTTGCGGGACTTTGTTTAATATTATGTTTATCTCTCATATATTTGTATGGTACAGTTACTCATACAGCACTCAATTGCTTGGTATCCTCAAAAGAAAGTATCACTCTCATCATTGCCAATGTCAATTTCACAAAACTCCTGTTTGTAGTTTGATAAAATTGCACATACTGTATGTATTTTGCATGCATATAGTGCATATATGTATTTATAATTGGATGAAAATTGGGTTAAGGTTAGGGTTAATTGGGTTAAAATCTTTACAACAATTATCCAATGTTAGCTTAGTCATGATGAATACCTATTTCTTTCTCTCCTCAGGCCGTGACTAATGTCACAGCCCTGGCTCAGGTGGATCGGGAGAAAATCTACCAGTGGATTAATGAACTGTCAAGCCCAGAAACCAGAGAAAATGCCTTACTGGAACTAAGCAAGAAGCGTGAATCAGTGCCAGACCTTGCTCCAATGCTTTGGCACTCTTGTGGCACCATTGCTGCTCTGTTGCAGGTATGACTCAAGTCTATTTGAAAATTGTGTTACCTCTTTTTTTATTGCTTGTATGCAGAGATTTCATTATGTTAAACTTCTTTTCTCCCCCCTAATTAATCATTTTTTAGGAGATAGTGAACATCTATCCATCTATAAATCCACCCACACTTACAGCTCACCAGTCTAACAGAGTGTGCAATGCCCTGGCACTTCTGCAGTGTGTTGCTTCACACCCGGAGACACGGTAATGAGGAATTCTGTACAGTGGAAAAACTGCAAAGGACGCTTAACCTTTGCTGTTACTAGTGGTAGACGTTCGTCAAAAATGTTTGTAATGCATGACTTGTATCTGAGGGCTCAGAACTTAGTTGTTCTTAAAAATAGTGAAACAAGTAATAAAGGAGTTTACAGTAAGTCACACTAATTAAAGCTCTTTAATTCTTCATTCCTTTCCAGGTCAGCTTTTCTTACTGCTCACATCCCTCTTTTCCTTTATCCTTTTCTGCACACTGTGAGCAAAACACGGCCATTTGAGTACCTGCGCCTCACCAGCCTTGGAGTCATAGGTAAACAGGTTTCTTTTTTTAAATTTCCAGCTTCTGTGTTTCTTTTCTTAAATGAGCATTGTTTTCAATCGAGAGTATCACCATGATCCTCACCATGAATTTTCTTTTTATTTACTTCAGGTGCCTTGGTCAAAACAGATGAACAAGAAGTGATTAACTTCCTCCTCACAACAGAAATCATCCCACTGTGTCTCCGTATCATGGAATCTGGAAGTGAACTATCTAAGACGGTACAGTTAATTATTGCAAATGCTTTTCAAACACTTCTTCAGTGTACACTTTCTCAACTGTTGAATGTTAGCATATAAAAATATTTTCTCCATCTTTTCTTCCTCATCTATTAGCTAACACTGTTTAACAGATTAACCTGTTTCATTTTACTACAAGTTTCTAAAAGCAGCTCTTTCTCTCAACTTGCTTTTCACACCGAGTTACATTAGTATTGCTATTATAGAGAAATACATATATGTGTGTGTGTGTGTGTGTGTGTGTGTGTGTGTGTGTGTGTGTGTGTGTGTGTGTATCAGTGTCTGACACAGTTGTACAGCTCATTATTCTATACATTTGTTTGGCAGGTTGCTACTTTCATACTGCAGAAGATTCTCTTAGATGACACCGGGCTGGCCTACATATGTCAGACTTACGAACGTTTCTCTCATGTGGCCATGATCCTTGTAAGTATTTCTTGAGAAACAAAAATTCTGAATTTAGTTGTTATTGTCATTGTTTTACCTTTGTATTCTCTCTGTACGGTAAGACACTTGGCATCTGTCAAAAATTATGTTTGGTTATTTGGTAGAGGTGGTAGCAGCAGCAGCAGCAACAGTCGTCGTCGTCGTAGTAGTAGTAGTAGTAGTCGTAAAAAAGACTAACTATACTCTGGGAAAAGTGCAATGCTTTAAATGCCATGTTCTTAAGAATGTAGAAATAAGCAGAAATATCATTCACATTTGTAACATTGTAAATAATTTGTAAACATTCTTTACTATATTTTTATCTCTACAGGGCAAAATGGTATTGCAGCTCTCTAAAGAACCATCAGCACGTCTACTGAAGCATGTTGTTCGGTGTTACCTTCGCCTCTCGGATAATCTCAGGTAGAGCAGTGTTCAACAGACACAGTATATGTGCTCACTTGTTTTTATTTTGGCTCTGCATAGTGTTGATGTAGGCAAGATTCACAAGGCTGAAAAATCAGACATGA
The DNA here is from genome assembly GCA_016785345.1 of Trinectes maculatus. Taxonomy (NCBI): domain Eukaryota; kingdom Metazoa; phylum Chordata; class Actinopteri; order Pleuronectiformes; family Achiridae; genus Trinectes; species Trinectes maculatus. Next base: position 68,338 of record JAFBJQ010000787.1, read on the forward strand.
TCATCAGCTGTAATGCCATCACCATAGCAGCCAACATCTACATTCTCTTTAAAGATGTAGGGGGTTGCTTGAGGTTGGAGCATAATTTCCCACTTGTTAAGACGGTCAATCAGAATTGAATGTTGAGAGGTTGTGCTTTCTTTGTGAGTGTGTGCGTGTGGGTGCCTGTATGTATAGTGTATACAAGAGAAGCTGTTTGATTCATAGAAAGATGTTATTTATAAATAAGTACATTTGCTTATAAGCTATTGCTCCTTCTTCAGAGCCAGAGAAGCCCTACGTCAGTGTCTACCAGACCAGCTAAAAGACAGCACTTTTGCCCAAGTGCTGAAGGATGACACCACCACGAAGCGCTGGTTAGCACAGCTGGTCAAGAACCTGCAGGAAGGTCAAGTCACTGATGCTAGAGGCATCCCCCTGGCTCCACAGTGATGGGGGACAGAGAATGGGACACTGCACTGACAGTGGACATACCAGAAATGTGCACCAGTCTCAGAGTCTAGTGTTTTTTGTTTTGCTAAATGGGGTTTTATTACACTGTCTGCAAAATCAATAACCAGAAAATGATCCAATGGACATGAAGCCTATAAAACATTTTTCTATTTTTTTAACACACAAATTCTCCAAATGTCCATCAAGTTTTAGCCCAGTGCTTACATCAGCTACATTGACTGTATTATTGTAATATTGATGTCAATATCAAATTTATCAATCAATAGTTATTGTTAACATTATGTGACACTTCACAGTCGTAACCAGTATTTTTGTTTCTTCCAAATAAGATTTCTTTTCTTCTACATGAAGAAAAAAAGACTCTGTGGGCGTATCCAGGAATTGTCCATAAAGGTTTCCAGTGGGTGTTTTTCTGTAGTTTGTTTCATTGTTATTGTTTGAGGGCCTAGTCAGAATTCTGAAAATCTTCTCTTTTTCAAGACTTTTTACACTTTGTTTATAACTGACACGTGGAAGGACGAGACGGTCATATTCACTCGGAATGGCAAAATGACATTTTTATGTCTGTAGGGGTCTAGCGACAAGAACAGGTTATCTCTTCACTGTTGCTTCTGACATTTTCTCGTAAGCATTTTCGAAAATCAATTAAAAATATGCAATTTAGATTACCATTATATTGTTGAGGTGTCACTGACATTTGTGTTGATATGTAATGAAAAAAACATCCATGTTTTGAAAGAGGATCTTTTTAAATTAGGCAAGGCTGTGAAAGTTCTGAAGTTATTTTTACATTTGGTTCACTGTCAGTCGCGTAAGAGAGTGGCTCACCTGAAAGCTCCATCTAACAGCTCCACATATTTCACTGATGAGCTTCCATTTCCTTTCACCGGTACATTAACAGATAGTTGCCCCCATAGGCTCCATTATCCGCACAATGCCTGAGGCAGACGCCATGCCCCGCGGAAGCACCTTCACTCAAGCTCTCCATTTGTGAACAAGTCTGATTCCCTTTGGACGTTGTTCCTAAGTGTGCAGTGTTTTTTATGTTTAGGAGGTAAGAGCTACAGTACCTTAAGTCATAATGGGTTTGGCACAGGGGCCCCTGCAAAATGGAGCACTTCAGCCTAAATGGGTAGAAGGCGGAAAATAATGTTCTAAATCATTGTGTTTTTGTTTGTGATTCAATTGTCCGTATTGCTGGTTACTCTTGTTTACCCATAATTTCCTCACGTGTAACATAATCACCCTAATCTCACAAACAGAAAAATGCACAAACACTGTTTTAAAATGCATGTAAACTGGTGCCACCAATCAAAGCACCTCTATGCTGTATTCGGCAGGCTCTCAGGTCCGTTTCATTTATTCTCTTTACATATTAGTTTGGTCGCTACTTCGTCAGAGGAAACGGACACAGCTCGCAGAAAGTAGGAATCCACTCCGGACTTGTGGAGAGTAATTTTGTTCATATGCAGCATGCATTTCTTCACTATATGGTTTCTTTCCTTCACGTAATAGCCCTCTTCCTAGAATTGTGTGGTTTGTTATCAGTGTTGATACAGTAAGGCGAGTGTATCCCTGGGCTCTGCACCAGTAGTACCTACAGTTACCCTCAGGTTTAGTGCGGAATCCTGACAGAGAGCAGCCCAAGGGGAGATGCATGGAGGAGTCTGCAGATGGAAGAGTGAGGGAGTGGCTGGAAAGGAAGGAAGGAAGGAAGGAAAGCTGGTGGGAGAGGGGAGGGGGGATGTAGAGGAGGAGGTTGAGGAGCTTGCCAGTGTGTGGCAGCAGTGACTAGGGAATCAGGTTTCTCAGACCCAGCAGTAAGACAGAACAGAGAGATGGGAGGAGAGAGGCTGAGCCATACTCCCCTCTGGACACTCCCGGTCTTTTCATGTCCTGAGTCCTTGATCTAGAGTCTAGTGTACAGGGTCAGTGTGATGTCCACAACCGCCCCGGACCTTCTGTCTAGACTCCCATCCAGGATTTTACTCTTCAGTCTATAAGGCCCTTGCTTGGAGAGCTGTCTCCTGAAGTGTACGCGCCGCTGAAGCTCTGACTCATAGCGTTTGGTAAGTGTCATTCATTTTCGTACGGGAGGCAAAACCGAGTTGCAGTCGTTCTTTATCCCTTTAGCTGCATTTAAAAGCAGGCTTTGCCCAAGTGATGCTCTCATGTCTCATATTTCTGTCTCTGGTTTTAATTTACTCTGCTCAAGCCCCCCCCCCACACACACACACACTGGTCTGGTCTTATAGCTGGATTTTATTGGACGGGCAGAGGCTGCTCACATGTTTGTTGAATTCTTTGCGTGTTTGTGTGCAGGGAACCAGTAAACAAAACACAAATTTAACTGTACTATGAAAATGGCAACACACATTGCACAATGTATAAAGTTGTTGATCTTCAACACTATATTGTTGTTGTTTTTTGTTTTTTATATTCAGATGAGTCACATCTCTGTGTGTCTGTGCGTGGTCAGTGAACTCCCAGATGATGAACTGACTCTGTGTGTGACTCACCACTAACGAGAGCGCCAAGTCCAAAACACTTGAGCATGGCCCCAAAAATAAAACATTGTGCCGATGTGACCCATTTTGGGTCCAAATGTCTGGACTTTGTGTCTGGAGGAGGTTTGTGTTGAAGCTTTTAGCAGTCGATCTAAAAAAGATGGGACGGAAAATAAGAAAATGTGTTTGACGTGGCTGTGCAGAGGAAACGCTTCCACGCAAGAGCCCACATTAGCCATGGAAAATAAGCCTCACTGTCATGGTCAGCCAGTTTCCTCAGTGAGTGTGAAATCAAATTGTAAGGCCAATGCGAATACATTCCCTGCATCACCATGTCAGTCAAGCTATGGTGAGAACTGTGCGGGGGGGTGGCGGGTGGCACTGAGGGTTGTAAAGAGATTGGATCTTGTTGTTTCAGGAGCCAGTGGAAGGAAAGGATAGTTTGTAAGACAGGAACATGGGTCATCAGACTTCAAAACAACCTCCCTCTCTGACAGGGTTTGATCTGCATTTATCAGCACACAACAGCGATAACAGGCGTTTATCAGCTTTCACTGAATAACAGTGAACTGCCTCATTCTCTGCCAGCGTCTCTGTTTGAGCACAGGCGACACTCTGGGTTAAATGCCAGTATACTCAGAGTGCAAGTACTCACAGGTTGACGTTAGAATAGTTACCATGTTTACTGCCACAGTCTGGATGTATGTATTTGGTCGTAAACTAAAGTATTGAGCAAACTGGAATCTTGATCATATCATGGACGAAAAAACAGCCACTGTTTTAACAAACCATTCTAATGACAGGATTTTATGGTAATCTTTCCAATAGCTTTCAGCCAGCAGACAGCCTCATGCTGGTACTGCAGGGTAATGATGACAAACGGCGTCTGTAATTAGGTCTGTAATTCCATACTTTACATATCTATATCCACTGTTGGGATATTCCAGTCTAAAACACCCGTTAATGGACTGGACAATATTTTTTGGACATCTCAGCAGCCTTGCAGCTACTGTGGCTATAATTACATATGTATGTGACACTGTTAAAATCAGTATTCTAATAAAAGATTCCCTTTTTTTGATCAATCGTTGTTGTAGACCTTATTTATTCATAACAAAAAATAAAAATAAAATACTGGAAACAACTCAGTTTAAAACAATCAATATTTGTAACCGGTCCTGCTTTCTATGTAATTAAGCTGATGCAACGGCATACTGCTGAGTGTGGGTGTTTTTTCTGAGTCAGCAGGCAGACTGCAGAAGCTGCTGTGCACACACACACACACATGCCTGTCAGTTGGCCTGTTGCTTATGAATGCATGAAGAGCAATGCAGAGAGTGGATCAAAATTTAAATGCTGACTAGTAGATTCTGAAAACATCGTCAGTGGGAAACACATGGAGACAGTGGAATCTTCTAAGTGCTTGGAGACTCTGTGGCATTTTTTTTTTTACTTTGGTGATCTTTTGAGGGTCAGCTAATGGAAATAAGAATTCAGTTCTCTTCATCGGTGCTGTTACTTGCCATCAGTCTGAGCCCAGATCTTACAGTTAACAACAACAACGAACGACTTCAGTAATCTACTGCCAATCTGACATACCACAGAGTAGCTGGTTATCGAAGGTGATGGATGGATGGGTCATTTCCCTGCATCTGCAGGGAAATGCTCTGTGGGTAAAGTGAAGTATTCCTATCCTCCCTTAACAGCTCCTGTCCAGATTGTTTATAGTGATGCTACTGAATATTAGTTGTACCAGCAAAGTTACTTTGAGGAATGTATATTAGGTTTATGTAACAAACAACAGTGTGGTACTTAAGTGAGTTAATATTGATCCATAAGCAGTGGGGTAAATGAAGGTATTTTGTCGTATTATTTGTATTTAAACACAGGATGTAATATCAGGAACAACTCCCCACCATCTGTTTCTTTTTAGCAGCAAATTTCCTTTGGTATGATTTGAAGATTGCAATGGATCCTGGATTCTCCCGTGAGTAAACCTTATTCATCTCGACTGAAAGTGCAGACATTTAATAGATTTTATTATTTGTTTTGCATTTTATAATACTTTTTTTATAATTGCTTTAAATTCATACGAATCCTTCTTGAATTCAAATTTTTAATGTGAACCTGTTCATTGATGTTCATTGATGTTTCAGTCCTTGAACAGCCAGTTCTGATGGTATATATTTATGACCTTTGATTTTTCACTTCTCTCTGAGCAGGTATCCAAGATGACCCAGATGTCAAAGTGATGATGGTAGGGTCGACTTTGAGAAAAGTCAAATCCCGTTCCTGGAAGAAGCAGCGGCATTTCCGCCTCCTGGAGGACGGCCAGACAATCTGGTACAAATCCAGATGGGCGGGCAAAGGCCACTCCACCTGTAGGTATACAAGCGCTGACATAGGTTTTCTGACATACTAGCACTTATTCAATTCATTTGACTTTTCCTATGAATGCAACCCATATAGAATTCAAATTTATTGCAATTGTGTTGTACCAAGTTCAAATGGAAATGTGGAAGGGCTCCTGTAGCCTAATGGTTAAGGTATGCACCATAAACCCACATTATCCTAAGCCCACCTGGCCTTGTCTGCCCCTCTACTATGATTTGCCCAATAAAGGCAAAAATGCCGAAAAGAAAATACTTTTTTTTCTCCCAACTTGCACAGAACCCAACCACATGATGCTTTATAAAAAACGTTATGCAAAAAAAAGGCGACCGGTTGCCAGGAATCACTGAAGGACGTTGCCTAGCCTTTGTTTTCTATTTAGCCTCTCCATGAAACTTTGGCATTTGTGCTGGTAAAATGTGGCAAGTGTAACAAGTTCTGTGATTGTTAACAAGCCACACCCACACAATTTTTAAAAACCCTCTACTGGCTACCTGCACTAGCATGAGGATTCAGTGTAAGCTACGTTTACTGGTTTTGAAAGCTTTTTGGATTTTGATGGTGATGTTCTAGTGAACGTGTACATGCTTATGTGCACAGAGCACTGTAGCTGTAGCTCTCCTCCTAAAGGCTTCATTCAAATAGATTTTCCCTTTAACTGGCTATTCAAATATCAAATAATTGTTTTGTAATGTAGGCACCATATTGGCCAAGTCGATAGGTTTCCTTTGAAGATAACAATGTGGCTAATAATGCTTTAATGTGTGACACTTTCCTTTGGGGTCGTGACGACCTCATACTACACTACACAGCCCTATGGATACATGATGTATGTATTACCACGACTTGTACATATGTACAGAGAGAGCAGGAAGCTAGAGACACACAACAACCTTGACCACACAGACGACAGAAGACAGAAACAGGAATGGGAAGAGGAATTGTTTTGACGCGACTAACCTGCGCGATCTACCCCCGATCTACCAGAGTGATTCACTTATACCGGACATCAGCAGAATCTTAGGTTCTCGTCATTGTCAAGCTTATTGCTAGGAAGCCTGTACAATAGTAGTGGTAATCGATGTAACTGATGAACGTGAAAATTGTATAATCAATAAAATTGGATTGAACAAACACTGCCGTTACACTTTAGGTCAAAAACGTTCGTAATGACTCTAGTTCCTTGGAGTCACCGTAAGCATGGAGCAGTCGAGGCCAAACACACTAGCTAGTTCCAAGGACCGTATGGCAGGTATGATCAGTCATCTTACAGATTTGAAGGTGCTTATTGATGATTTATCATCTGACGACTCAAACGTGGATCAAGTGGAAGTTCTTTGCGGTACATTCCAAATGCTCTACACCATGTTTGAGGATACAAAAGCCATATTTGCCACCCAGCTGTCCGAGACTGATGGACAATAGACCAACAGATTTGGTACGAACCAAGAGGCTTCAAGACCTTTGTGGAGAACGCTACAGACTGGTGTGCCACAGCGAAGAAGAGGGTATTGAAGGTAGCAGCTAAGGGTGAACCTGGCAAATCTGTCCTGGATGACATTAGATTGGAGGATAGCGTATCTCAAATTTCAATTAATAGCTGTCGTTCTGATGGCAGGAGACTAAATACACTAAATATAAAAATGGGAATCAGTGTGTGTGTGTGTGTCTACTTATTTGTAAAATTCCAGAAAAAACTCCCACGGAACACACAGTACCTCCAAACTGCACATAGACGCATATGAAACACATCAAAGTGTTAGTCAATCACTGAACTATTTCTCTGTCCCGATCATGTGTCAGTCTCAGTGACGGAGTTGGAGGCAGTGCGAGAGGGTCACCAGTCAGAGGTCCTGCTGAGCATCGCTGAGGAGTTCCCCGCTGACCTCTGCTTCACTTTGGTGTTTCATGGTCGCCAAGGCAACCTGGATCTTGTGGCTGAGTCCCCAGCAGAGGCGCTGGCCTGGGTTCACGGTGTGCGCAAATTAATTCACAAGGCTCAAACGATGGATGAGAAAGAGAGGCTGGACCAGTATCCTTTACTGAGTTATCCTGGTGCCGACCGGTAATAAACACAGATTCTTCCTTTCATCCTTTGTCTTCTCTGCGTAGGACTTCAAGTTTTTCGTAATTAAAATTTGTGAAGCCCAAAAGATCATTTCAGCAGTGAGCTGATTTACTACAACCCTCTAAATATTCTACAGTATGTTTTAACGTTTTAACTTAACAGCACATTGGAGTTTCCCTTAGCGTCCTCTCAGATGGGTCCGGGACTGGTTTCAAAAGGCTGACAAAAATAAAGATGGAAAGATGAATTTCAAGGAAGTGCGGACACTACTGAAGATGATGAATGTAGATATGAATGAAGAACACGCTCTCCACCTCTTTACAGTGAGATTTTGATCTGAAGATTCAAAATGTGCTGATTTCTTTACAACACATGTTTCTAGGGACTGTTAGCATAATATTTTTATTTTTGGAGGATTTAAAACCATGAATAAAATCATAATGTATAAATGTCTAACATGTTTCTTTATATTATCTCATCTCACGTAGCTCTTCCTCTGTTATCCACAGATGGCTGATAAATCAGAGAGCGGCTCTTTGGAAATGGAGCAGTTTGTCCACTTCTATAAGATCCTGACTCAGAGGGATGAGGTATGGAAGGTGTTCCAGGACTACTCTGGAGATGGAGAGAAGTTATTGTTGGAGGAGCTGGAGAGCTTCCTGAGGACGGAGCAGCAGGAGGGTGAGAGGAGTGCTCAGCATGCCCGAGAGATGATCAAGCGCTATGAACCGTCTGACACAGGTGAGGGCGACTGTGAGTGAGCGCAGCACAGCGTGTCTAATGTTTCACTGATTTGCCAACCAATAAGTTGGTTGAACATATAGTTGCTATAAATAAATACTTAATATTCTCAGTTTTTTCAAGTATAGATTTCAAGTATAGCTCTACAGTCGATCAAAAAGGGTTAGTTTGCAAGTGCACTGAAAATACATTGAATCACTTAAAGAGACATAAACAATAGAAACTCATTTAAAAGTTAATTAGCAATAGACTTCATATTTTTATTCCTTTGGTTCAAATTGTATTCATTAACCTGTAAAACCAACGTTTTATTCCTTATCCAACAACTCAGCAACGACTTTTAGAACCTTTGTTGTCACAAGGTCTGTGAATGCTGTTGTGAAATTGCCTTTCATTCTGTGTCATGGTAGAGTTGTAAATTTACAAATTTGGAAATTTGCCGACTCAATTTTCTCCCTGTCTGTGCAGCCAAGAAACAAGGTGCCATGTCTTTTGACGGTTTCCAAATGTACCTGTGCTCCCAAGACGGCTCCATATTTAAACCCGAGCATCTTGGTCTTTATCAGGACATGAGCCAGCCGCTCAGCCACTACTTCATCTCGTCGTCACACAACACCTACCTCCTGGAGAACCAGCTCCGCGGACACAGCAGTCTCGAGGCCTACATCCAGTGAGGACTGCTGCATGTACACACACCACACATGCCATTTACAAAATGACAGAGGTGTAGGAGAATAGGGTAATACAATGGTGAAATGTGAAAAGTGGATTTGAAAAGTGCTATGCACTAATGTCCCAGTGATAAAATACATACAAAGACATTTTCCCACAGTTTAGTCATTGTCCAAAGAATTGTTTTAGACAGGAAGACTCATCCAGTCCAAATGAAACAGTCGTAGATGGAAATGTAGCGTTCAATTGAAGGACAGTAAAGAATGGTCTCTTCTTACGTTTTGTGTGTTTGTATAGGGCTCTGAAAAGAGGCTGTCGCTGTGTGGAGGTGGACGCCTGGGACGGCAGTGACGGGGAGCCCGTTGTGTACCACGGCCACACGTTGACATCAAAGATTCTCTTTAAAGATATCATTGCAACACTCAAAGAATATGCCTTCAAGGTGGGCTGCACGTGCTCTGTTTGCATGCGAATGGTTGGTTCTGCTGGCATCCAGCATGGAGCCAAGTGCGGATTAACAAAAAACAAAGCAGTGAGATGAGAGATGGATATAAACTGACAGGACTATCAAGATAAAATGAGTACAATGTGATAAATGTTGTTGAGGCTGAATGAAGTTATGAAGCAATGAAGTTCCAGCCACCATCATTTTTCACAGGCTTCCAGTATCTCAAAACCATTTAAATACCACACTGAGCTAAATTATAGATGGCACACACAACACTGCCTGTGTGAAAGGAGTTGAGGCCAGAATGTGCGGTTGGTAACCTTCCCTACCACAAATATTCCCCTGCTAACGGAGCCACCTGGAAAATAACCAGTAAAACTTTCCATTTCAACACTTCAGCATATGATGAATAAACGTTACGCTTCTTGTTTATTGTAAGAGCATAGTGTCTGTGTGTGTCTCATCCCTGTTTGACAGACGTCAGACTTCCCAGTCATCCTGTCCCTAGAGAATCACTGCGGTGTAGAGCAGCAGACCGTCATGGCTCAGCACCTCAGCCAGATCTTGGGCGACACATTACTGACCACCCTGCTGGACGGACAGATCCCGACGCTGCTTCCCTCACCACAGGTTAGAATCTGTCAATTTGTCGATTTTCTTACCAATACTGACTATGAGGGCCCATACATACACATTTGGAAATAAAATAGCCAACCCAGTCTGATGGAAGCTGAGGCATCATGAACAACACAAAGACATTTGAAAGATTAATGGCGTGTCTTTTACCTTGTTGTCCATCTCATGCTGTCCTGAAAGCAATACCTTCCAAACTCTTCTCCATTAGAGCACTTAGGACTATCACTGCTAATGCAATGTAATGGCAGATAGTTGTTGTGCAGAACGCCACTGAGGATTCAGCCAATTAAATAGCGGTACTTTGCTGCATTTAGTTAGTAGACAGCACAATGCAAGATGGACGACCTTCACAAGCAGTCTGGCTACTGACGACAACAAGGGCCGATGTCAATGACATGAGGAGTTATGAGTCTGCTGCTTGTCCATCTCATGCATTAACCATCTTCTGGTGACAGGCAGAACAATATGGATTTCTTTATTCATTAAATTCTCATCTTATAAATAAAAAAGCATACAGATGATCCAAAGGTAGACAGACACCTGTTTGTTGATGTATGTTACAGGAACTAAAGGGGAAAATTTTGCTGAAAGCCAAGAAGATCGGTGGTCTGGAAAACTGTCTGGATGAAACCCTGACAGATGAAGTCAGTGACGAGGAAGAGCTGGTAAACGGTGATGGTGTCGGTCCGCTTTCAGAAGACCCACCTGCTGAGTCTCGGAATGAGAAGAGCAAGGTAGATGTTCTTGGTCTTAGTGGTTCTTTGCTTTTAACTTTTTCTTTTGCCATTGTTCTTCAGTTTTCCTCCTCAGAGACAGTGAACAATATTCTCAGTAAAGCGGAACAAGAGTGACGGAGTTGGATTGTATAGAACCAGGAAACTTGGTTGGGATATATACAGGAAGACAGGGCTAGGCAGGAAAAGGGAGTTCTTTGTGCTTCTCCTTTGTGTGGGATAAACTATAATTACACTTCATTTCAATTTTTACTGCGCAAGCTAACCAAGTACTTACTCTTTTATGTAGGCCAAGCTTAATGGGTGTAATGTTGTGTAAGTGAACTTCAGGATTTCTACAGATCAACAGCTGTGGCTTTAATCATTCAATTAGAGCTGAAGAGGCAGAGAGTTATTTAGACCACATTTCTCAGCTGCTGTAAAGCTCTCAGTGAGAAGTATTCTTTTCTTTTTGGACAGGAAACTCTTTGAATTCCAGGCCAGATGAAAATAACCCAGCAGTTTCTCTGCGACTGACATTAAACTACCACCAAAAAGAATTATCTTGTAATCTGGCCACAACTTTGCAAAATAAATAAACTAGCAGCTGTTTCATTTCTGACACTTTGCACATTTTCAAGTGGTCTGTTTGTTTTTGTTCATATAAAAACACTTTGTTATTGATACTTACAGTGAATATCCATTCCTTTTTCTTCATTAAACTACTCTCATGACTTTAAAAGCAGTTATGGGAAACATTTTTGGAAACTAAATTTACATTTTATTCTTCGTTTTGCTTCGATTGCAGAAATCCAAGTCCAAATTGTCGAGGGAGCTGTCAGACTTGGTAGTTTACTGTAAGAGTGTGCACTTCCATGGGTTTGAGCACACACGTTCACGCGGCAAATGCTATGAGATGTCCTCATTCTCAGAATCCAAGGCCAAGAGGCTCGCCAAGGAAGCAGGTACTAGAAACACGAGAGCGCACACACACACACACACACACACACACACGCACATTTTGAAAAAAGAGTAATTTAAATCTGAAGTCATACATGTGAAACAGAGTACTGCATCATATATAAAAAACAAGGATATATGGATTTTTAGCTGATAAAAATACAGTTGCTATAGATGTACATTCGATTCGTTTTTTCCAAACCTCTCTACAGGGACAGATTTTGTGCAGTACAACACAAGGCAGCTGAGCAGGATTTACCCCAGTGGCCTCAGGACTGACTCCTCCAACTACAACCCACAGGATATGTGGAATGTGGGCTGTCAGATAGGTGAGGAGAAGGCTGCCCTCTGCTGGTTGAACTTATCTTTTTCTCTAACATTCCTAAAGTCCCCCGTTGAAGATCACAATAACAAAATGTTCTGATGCACATAGCAACAAGCTCAAGTTATTTGGTTACACATAATATTTCTGCCATATTTATACAAGACATTTAAGATAAGACATGTGTAAGGGTGTACCTTCACCTTCTGCAACTGGGAGGTCACAGGTCAAGATCAAATGCAGGACATTACTCCCACAGCTGGAGGAGTCTGACAGAACAGCTGTTTCCTGTACTGCTGTTTTGCAAGGCCAAACTGCTGCCATGCGCCCCTGATAAAAAAAAAAACGTCTCTCATCTCTCGGAAACTGCATTATACAACCAGCTCCCAATAAAAAAAATAAAATCAATGTTTACTGCATTATTTCCCTCTGTTTTCCCATAGTGGCTCTGAACTTCCAGACAGCAGGTCAGGAAATGGATCTAAATGATGGACTGTTCAGGCAGAACGGCTGCTGTGGCTACGTCCTCAAACCTGACTTCATGAGAGACGGCAAAACTCTGTTTGGTCCAGAGAAACCCGAGGAGCGACGAGGCAACAGACCACTCCGTTTGTCAATACAGGTTCAAAACTACACTGAGGTTTAGTTTGTATGTGGTTGCAGTGGCTAGCTACTACTGTCTGGATGTGTAACTGTGTAAATGTAAACACATGGATTATATCTAATATGCAAAAATGTGTTTATCAGGTGATAAGTGGCCAGCAGTTACCAAAGGTGAATCAGAAGGAGGGTTCGATTGTAGACCCCCTGGTCAGAGTGGAGATCTACGGAGTGCCACAGGATCAGGCCAAGGAAGAGACCAGCCACATTAACAACAATGGTATGAAAGTGTTTTCAGACAGCAAATACATGTAATACATTTGCATAGATGATTTTGATAGTGTGAGGGCTAGGATGTCAAAAAAACGTGAAATATGAAAATAGGTCATTGGTCAATTCCTAGTTTGCCATATTAGTTTTCATATTTGCCTCTACGTGCAGGCTTTAACCCATTATGGAATGAAACCCTAAATTTCGTCATCCACACCCCCGAGCTGGCCCTGGTTCGCTATGTCGTGGAAGATTATGATAAGGCATCCAGGAATGACTTTATCGGACAGTTCACTCTCCCATTTACGAGTATTCAGGCAGGTGAGCATACAGTGACACTCACACCACCAAATACACATTCAAATTTTAAATACACTTTTCACTCGATGTATTTTTAAGCATATTCTAACAAATTCTCCCTTTTAACCAGGATATCGTCACATACATCTGCTCTCCAAAGATGGAACAGCTATCCCTCCCTCCTCCCTCTTTGTCAATATCAGCATTTCGGAGTCTCATGACGAAGATAGATGTGCTAAAACATAAAGCCAAAGCTAATCACAAGTCAAGTCCATAATCCTGAAGAGGATTTTTAATATTTGAAAATAGCACTGTGTCAACAAAACAACAAAGCGATAGGCAGATTGATGTAAGAAATGTGATATATATAGTATATACACACACACACACACACATTTATATAATGTGGATAGATAGAGGGTTGCTGCATGCTTACAATAAATGCATATACTCCCCTGAAACAGAGTCCCAAATAACAACTAAATCTTTAGTTTTGCAATGTAATGCCAGAAAGTAAAAAATGTTCCTATCAGTGTTAAAACTCACAGCTTGGCATCATGTTGGTTAATCTATGATTATGTGCATGCTTGAGCTCTTTTCTATTTACTATTGTGAACATTCCACAAGGCATGTTGTGTATAATGTAAATATATATTTATATTGTTCTGTAAATACAAGTTATGCATTTTCTGAAATACTTACGACAACAGAATAAAATTAATTAACATAAAGCTTGTCATTAATTGTTCAAGTCCATACGTTCACCACATTAGGTTCAGGTTATATCTTACATGTTCTCTCTCACACACACACACACGCACACAGCATTTTATATTACAAGCCTTTTGTTTCACTGTCCTCCCCTCTTTGCACAAGCTCTTCAGCTACCACTGCTGCTACAACAGTGGCCTCTTTCTCCACTTCAGCTGCTCTCACACCCAGTGTCCCTTGCAGCGCCTCCTTCAGGGTCAGGCTCACGGTTTCAGAGTGTCTCACCACGCCCTGCTCGACTGACATCTCTGGGTGGTGTCTTTGCAAATGCTTCACCACTTGGAACCTCTGTTTAGCTCTGTAGGAACAGTGGCGACAGCAGAAAGGTTGCTGCTTGGTGTGAGAAAGGTAGTGATGCCTGAGCCCTGCCGGCCACCTGAAAGCCTTGTGGCACAGTCCGCATGTGTAGGGCCTGTCGTCACTGTGCTGACGTTGGTGGGTTTTAAGTATGAAACTAGTCTTAAAGGCTTTGCCACATTTTTCACAGACATAAGGGCGCAGGTCGCAGTGTTGTGTGTCCCGGTGTGCACGTAGGGCATCTGCTCTGTTGGTACGGTAGTCACACTCATCACAGGCGTATGGCTTCTCCCCTGCAGAGAACAAATACGAATACAGTATATCATTCTCAACATTAATGTAAACTACACTCTAAAGACCAATACAGATGACTATTTTCAATGACAACAATAATAATATTAATAATTTAACCATAATAACCAGGTAAATGTTGACATCAATACCCTGCCTCAGTCTTCTGTAATCTTAAGAAATACTTATATATCAAAATTGTCAACTTATATTTCTATCTGATACCTGTGTGCTTGGTCATGTGATACTTCAGCTGTGTTGCCCATTTGCATTTGTAGCCACACTCTGGACAAAGGTACTTCTTCTCTTCCTGGTGGACCCTCATATGAAGCTACGGGAGAAGGTATTATAAAAGAAATACCTTTAGAAAAGCATTTAACAATCGATGCGCCATATTACCCCCACACCCCACTCCAAAAAAGTGACATTGGCTTTATTTTCCTCAAAAAAAAAATCAATGCCATAAAACCTTCATAACATTGATGGAACACAGACATTGCATTTGCACGGTGCTTAAGTAATGCAAGAAAAAACATGCATTCTACTTTCCTTTCTATTATACAGTGATAAGTTTGCTTATAAAAAATAACCTCAACAAAAGAAAATATTATTAAGAAACATAGGAAAGATACTAAGAAAAAACAAATGTTTTAGCTCTTGTCAGTTGACTGGTTATTGGATCTACATTTTGTTGGATGTGTTCATCCATCTGCTAATAATATCTACATCAAAATCTATTTAACATTACTTTCAAATTCAAGAACTAACTCTCCCAGGTTTGATGCTATACGCTTGACTGTCGGATAAGCTCACCTTCAGCCTAGATGGATCAGTGCATGAGTAGTTGCACTGCTCACAGCTGTAAGGCTTCTCCCCAGTGTGTATGCGAACATGCCATGTGATCTTCTGCTTGTTACGGGTTGAATACTCGCAGTCTCTGCATCGGTACAGACGCCTGCCTCCGTGTGAGCGGAGATGATGCTCCAACACCAGCTGATGCCGACATGCAAAGTGACAGGAGCTGCACTTGAGAGGCTTGTCCTCTGGGGGTCCCTCTTCGTGGTCACTCAGGAGGTGCTGAACAAACAGCTTCCTTGTTTTAGTGGCAAAGGGGCACAGCTGACACTGATGTGCCAGGCAGCTTCTCTGATGAGTCTCCAGGCGTTTCTTTGTTGAAAAAGACTCCTGGCGGTGTTTGCTTTGCTGGTGGCTTTTCAGTGTGACCTCGCTGCTACATGTGTAGTCACACTGCTTACACGAGAACCTGACTTGGAGTGGATGCACACGTTTACAGTGGTTTCTTAGTGCAGATCCTGAACTAAAGCCAGCATCACAGTCAGAACAAGCATGCTTTAACACCCCTGTGTGGCATCTGATGTTGTGTCGCTTTACATCATCGAGTGTGTAGCCACTGAAATCACACAGCGAGCAGAACTGTGTAGGCTGTTTGTCATGGATGCGTAACTTGTGCTGACGCAGTTTTGTCACAGCCCCAAAGGTCTTGTCACACAGGTCACACTTGTGACGACCAATTCCTGTGTGGAGAGACTCGTGCTCTTCCAAGCGATAGTGCCTTGTGGTGGCAAAAGGACAGTATCGACAACGGTGAGGCCGTACACCTTGGTGTTTGAGTGCAACATGTTGTGCCATACACCGTTTCTGCTTACAGGTGAAATTGCACTGCTGGCAATGCAAATGTGTAGCTTTTGCACTGTCAAACTTCTTTTTTTTATTCAATTTCATACACTTTTTGTGGCATCCTGATGCTGTTTTCTGACAGTGCTTCAACACACAGTTCGAATCGGAGAGTTCCTTCTGAGTTCCTTTAGTGCACTCATCTGCCAAGGCCTCTTGGCCTCCTGAAAAGACTCGATTCCCGGTCTTCCTGGATTTGTTTTGGCAGGCTGCGACATGCCTTTCAACTGTTGCAAGCCTGACTGATGAAAACTTGCACAGCTTGCATTCAAATCTCCCATCCTTTTCAGTGTAAAGTGGCTTTTTCTGCAGAGATTTCCCGTTGTCTTTGATACCTGGAACCAATTGTTTTTTCACAGACTGGACTTTTAAAGGCTTAATTATTTGAGATTTGCGTGGCTGATGTGCTAACTCAGTGGATAAAGGGCCACAATCATCAAAGCCTTTACAAACAGCTAAATGAGATGAACATGCTTGCTCTTCTTGCTGATGGACTTCCTGATCCTTTGAGTCTGTTTGGGGATTTTGTGAAAACGGTGCTGACTGATTAGAATCTATTACCTCAGGAAATCCCTCTGTAGACAGACTACAGCTCTCCTCTGCAAGTGGACATATTTTCCCTACAACTGCTCTTGCCTTTCGCTTATGTACCAGGCACTTTTTTGCAACATGACTATCAAGGCTTCGTTGCTGTTTGAACTGTGAACCACAGGCCTCGCACTTGTGTTCCTTTTTCTTTCCATGGCACAAAGTCTGGCAGTGGCCGTTCTCTCGCATCTCAACGCGATGCATGTCTGCATGTTTAGTTGGCACGACAAGCATCTGCACCCTTCCCTCCAATACCATGGCCTCTGCTTGGTCCTTGTCGTGCTTCTTCAAAGCATTCAGACGGACCTCAGTTTCCAACTGCTTATCCATTTGCTGAGGCCAATTTGGTCTGATTTTTTCACTATCACTCGCCACTATACCTCTTGTATTATCAAGAGGCTCATCGCTGTCATCTTTGTCATGTATTTCACAAGCCTGCTGGGGCATCGCTGCACTGTCTTCTCCTGATGAAGTTGTAGATGTAGAGGAGTCTACATTTTTTAGACACGAATCAGACGTTTTCATTTTTGGTGGTGTTTTATTTGCACAGTTTTCCTCTGCATATTGCACTGAGGGGGTTTGATAGTGAGCAGCTGGTAGAGTAGTTAAAATCAGAGTACAGTATTCCTCCTGACTGCTCACTGGAGGCGGACTCTCAGAAATAACTCCATTACCAACCTCATCGAAAACACTAACAGCTTCCACGGTTGTCAGTGATTTAGAGAGAGATTGTTTACCTATTGCACCAGAGAGCTCAGACTGTTCTCTTGTCTGAGGAGATGCTAGCTGTCCTTCAGAGGATTGTTCAGACTGCTGTTGGCCTGATGAGAGCTTAGTGTAGAAATCCTGCATGAATTTGGTTGAGTTTCTCTCCTTCTCCTTTGCAGCATAGTTCTCTAGCCATTTTTTATCACCAGGTACATACCCATGAGCTTTCCTCTTATGCAGGAAGAGGCTGACGCTACTGAATGACGAGTAGAAACAGAGGGCACAATGAAACTCTGTAAGCTTGGTATGTTTGCAGTTCTCATGATTTTTCAGTGCTTGTCGGTAGCAGGTGGTGTATTTGCAGTATTTACACTGATACACGGATGGCTGTTTCTCCTCTCCTGAATGTTTGACCAACATGTGATGGCGCAGCTCATATTTGCGCTTGCAGGAATAAGCACAGATCTCGCACATGAGAGATTTGGCCTGATGTCGGAGTTTGTGGCTATTTAGCTGGTCCATGCGGTGACAACGATAGGTGCACTGATCACACTGATACCTACGAGAGGAGACAGGAAGTTTAATAATAACAATCGTATACGTGGGAATCCCATTCCCAGGTCAAAGGGAATGGGACCTCACGCATGGGTCCATTCTTACACTGTTTCCCCCTTAGTTGTCTAAATACTCTGGATGTACTTTTCAGAATTAAAACAGCTGAACCCAGAACATATTCTGCATCAAACTGCAGCAGTTCCACTGTAAAGATTTCTTCAAGATTTTCTACTATTGATTTTGTTACTTGTGTCACATTGTCAAATTACATAGACCCGTGCCACACCAATACCAGATAACATATACCCCACCAAAATCTACCTGAGGTCTCCTGCATGTTTCCTCATATGGACATTCAGATAGTGCTTCCATTTAGTGACATATCCACAATCAGCACACATAAAGTTCTTGTCGTCTGAGTGAGTGAGCATATGTTTGGAGAGGTAGGACTCATCTCTGCATCTGAAATCACAGATGCTACACTTGTGGGGCTTCTCACCTTTTAGAGAGAAACATAATAGAGAGATGTAATGTACAAAAGCAATAGCACAGTAACAGCACAGCTAACCAAACAATGTAAACTATGAGCTGAAACTCTGATGTTAAAAACTTTTAGAAAAGGAAAGCGATTGCATCCTCACCACTGTGCATCAGTCTGTGTCTCTTCAAGCCACGTTTGTGTGAGGTCGTATAGGTGCACTGAGAACAGCGATGGATCTTCTCGTTGGCGTGCAAATGTTCAAGATGCTGCTCAAATTCCACAGGGTTAAATGTGACATAGGAGCAAAATTCACAGGAGAGCTGGTCAGTCCCTGCATGACCATGCCGCCGGTGCTGGAGGAAAAGAGCTTTATTGGAACAAGAGAAATCACACTGTGAGCAGTGGTAGGCGAGATGTGTCCGATAATGAATCTCCATGTCTGCCTCTTTTTGAAAAATAGCACCACAGGCATGATGGCGACATTCTACTGCCTTGACCCCATGGACTTCAACAGTGTGTCTAAGCAGTTCTTTGCGCACAGAACTCTGGAAAGAACAGGCCTCTTGGAAGCAGACCACTGGCATGCTAGCTGTCATTTTGCTGTGCATCTTCATGTGAGCCTTGAGGGACCTGCTTTGATGAAAGCCTTGACCACAGGTGGGGCAGGGATAACTTTGACTGTTAATGCCAGTTTGTGGCGCATCGGCATGCATGCTGACTAGGTGCCGCCTTACTGCATTCTGCTCCACTGCCGAATATTCACACAAGTGGCAACGGTGAACCTTTTCGCCAGCCTCTCGGAGCCTATGTATGCGTAGCTTGCTCTTGCTGGTGAAGTAGCGTTTGCAGGTGGGGCACTGGAGACTTGGGTCAGGAAAATGCAAATGGAGGTGTTCCTGTAGGTGGGACCGCAACTTGAAGCAGCGCCGACATGTGGGGCAGGTGTGGGTGCGATAGATGTGCTGTGCACTCTCTGCAATGTACTCTGATGGATGAGAACACAGGATGCATTTCTTGAATAACGTGATTGACTTTTTAGTAACATTTTCTTGACACAGTAGCAATAGAAAGTAATACGAATAATACACAAATAAATCTCCATTCATTGTAAACCATCAATACAATTAACACTTTAACCATTCACTTAGTGGGCATCTACATAAAACTTATAATCACGTTACCATCACAGCAAAAATAAATGTGAACATTTTTATATTTTCACTAGTTGTTTAATTTCTTGTAAAGTAACCAGCTCTCAGCAACATACCAAGTATGAATAAGACATGGACGGTCAAATAATTGAACGTCTTCCTTCTGCAGGGATATGACATGACATACATGACATGTAATCTCTATAAGGTCTATAAGGCAGACTAGTGTACATACCTTTGGATTTCAGTGGTGCAGAGTCTACTGCTGGAGGATCGTCTCTTTCAGCCATCAATCTCATTCTTTTATCATCATTGCACCCGTCTGTCTCAGGGTGACTGCACTGAGGGTGCTTGTGGTTGCCAGTGTTGTTTTTGGCAGTCATTTTAGATTTAGTCTAAGTCTCAGTCTTCTGGATGAAAATGCTTATTAGTTTTAGTCACATTTTAGTCTTTTCTATATGGGATATTTTTAGTCTAGTTTTAGTCGACGTAAACTCAAAAATGAATTTAGGTCAACAAGTGTTGGAAATGGGGATCAAAGCTGGCAGGCTGTATCAAGTATTGCAATTCATAAAACAACAGTTAACCTTAATGCTTTTCTATAATAACAAATAATTTACCAATCCCCTTGGTTGACGGTGCCGCCATGGTCCATCAATGAATTTATAAACTCAATTGCATGTCTGTGTGTGTGCGTGTGTGATGAGTGACAGGTGTGTTGTGCAGTGTTTGACATGTTTAGCTCGTCACCGTCCAGTTATCGACATGAAAAAAAGGGGTGTCATCTAAATTATTTCGTCACGGTCATCGCTGACGAAAACAACACTGGTGGTTGCCCACTTGTCCCTCACTGGATGGAGCGGGTCCTTGAAACATTTTTCACATCTTTTTCATGTCTGAAAAAAACAGGATATGTTATTTAATTTCAATGTGACCCATTTTAAAATGGACAATGGCATGAAAGATATTTATAATATATGCTTAATATGCTATTTCTAATAAAGCCTTGTTTTTTGATTATTCTGTCATATTCTGTGTACACAAGGTACATACAGTACAGCATAAGTCATTATCCACTGAGATTCTGGCTGTTAAAAGGCTGTTTACCATATTGCAAATGCAACAAATTTGTTTTATGTATTTATTTCCATACTGAAGCCAAAACAAAATAGGAGCAGAACTGTAAATTTGAGCCTACTGTGACGTTTATTAATACATATTATTTAACAACACATACGTAACATAACCACACAATGACTTGCTCATAACATAGATTCGACCTACTGCCCGTGTTTCAGCATCGCTATGTGCCTGTCAAACAGATCATCAACCTGTATCAGCAATATGGCTGCGAAATCCGGCTCGAAACAAATAACAGACTCTACTGCCTAATATTTAGACCTTTCTTATTTTATACTAAATTCTAATGTATGGCGTTACACTTACTTTATAAAATAACACAGACTAGCACCTATACGCTAGCATCGTCACCATTAAAGCTGCTTTTCCTCTTCTGTGTTGACTGTCGGTGAGCAAACCAGCTCAAATGCGCATTATCGCCACCAACTGGCCTGCAGTGTAAATACGCGCATGCATTTTTTAAAAAGTGAGGGGTGGGAGAAAACAATATTTATTCTGTAGTTCTTGTTGTTTGCAATTTTTCCAACAACAAGGTCTGCTGCCATTTTATTCCGTGGTTCATTTTTGAGTAATTACTGACACTTTCCAGCTCCCTGGTATCCTTCTCTCTTTTATCCCCTCGTATGTTTCCACTCAGGTAGGAGCCTATTTTCACATTATTTTCTTTTTGCATTATTATCACTAAAGGGAAATCATGCACACACTGCATCACACATTATCTACCGCTTGTTAGTTTGTCTTGCAAAATTATGTTACATTGACATTTTGACGCGAAGGGGAACGAATGTTCCTACGCTGTCGAACCGCCGGAAAGATTTTCATCAAACACAGGAAGTGTCGTAGAGGTCGCTGCCAGAATTGCACGGATCGGATTCGTGGACGTTTACCAATGAAGGAAATTCACTCATTGCACACACGTGGACTGTATCTTGTTAAACTGCTTTGTTTACGGGGAAAAGTTATATCTTGGAAACCACAACTGTAACAAGCTCGCTGGTATGAGATGAATGCGAAGAGGACAGGTCAGCAGGACATTAATCACTGGACATTATGGTCAGACGAAGCCTAATGACGCCTTTAACCGTTCCATCCAGTTGGTTAAAAAAAAGGTTCATTTGGATTTGTTTTACTGATCTATAACTAATTATGCATTTTGACTGCAGGTCTGTACTCCTACACGGTGTTACAACAGCTACATAGTGTTTGAATCCACTGGACACAGGCAGACATCAGCATCATGCCCCTGTCAGACATCCTGGACAGTCTTAAGGACAACCCATACTTTGGGGCCGGCTTTGGACTGGTAGGAGTTGGGACGGCATTGGCACTGGCCAGGAAGAGTGCGCAGGTGGGGATGGTTATCTTCCGCAGGCACTACATGACAACTCTGGAGGTCCCCAGCAGAGACAAGAGCTACCATTGGCTGTTGAGCTGGATCACCAAGCACGCCAGACACACTCAGCACCTGAGCGTGGAGACGTCTTACCTGGCACATGAAAGTGGACGGGTGCAAACGCAGTTTGACTTTCACCCAAGCCCCGGAAACCACATCATCTGGTCAGAAGAGTTCATTATATTTACCTGTTTATCCCTTAGTTCAGATTGGTGTCAGCATGCTTCGCCTAATATCCCGTTTAATGTGTAGGCACTAAAATACAAAGATAATGCCTGTCTCTTTGGCAAAATACTGTTTTCTTTGTTAACGGTGCAACTTGTGACACTCATCCATTGTGCTCTGTAGGTATGGGAGGAAGTGGATCAGGGTGGAGAGGACCAGAGAGAAGCAGATGGTGGATCTGCACACTGGTACTCCATGGGAGTCTGTTACTTTCACTACTTTGGGCAGAGACAGACAAATTTTCTTTAATATCTTACAAGAAGGTAAATGACTATACTACATACCTGTTATGCTTAACGTTTTTGTGTACCATTAACTTTTTCACGGCTATTTAGTTCAGCTGTCCATCATGTTTTGTAGCAAGAGAACTGGCCTTGAAGCAGGAGGAGGGGCGGACAGTTATATACACAGCCATGGGAGCTGAGTGGAGGCCCTTTGGATTTCCACGGCGACGCAGGCCCCTTAGCTCTGTGGTCCTGCAAGCTGGTGTGGCTGAAAGAATCGTAGCCGATGTGAAGGAATTTATTGGAAACCCCAAATGGTACACCGACAGAGGTAAAATACAATAGGGCACAAACATGTTGAATTAGTGTATAAGGAGGTTATCTTTGCATGTTTATATTCCCCACTTATCAAAATTATGCTCTGGTCTTATTGTTGCAAGCTGTTGTTTTTGCAGGCCTTTCTTGTGTCACATGATGTTACACATGATGTAGCAATTGGTAAATAATTGGCTAAAATGTGCAAAACAACAGGTGTTGGTCCTCCAAGTAAACTTTTGTTAATATAATCGTCTCACATTATTACACATAGTTTATATTTATCCCTACTTTTAGTTTGATTTTTCTAAACGCTATTTTATTCATATATTATTATTATTCATTTTTTTGTATAGTTTGACCTCTTAACCCTTACGTTACCACAATTTACCTGCACATGTTTCATTTGGATGCAAATGTTGAATTTAATTTATCAGCAAATGTTTATTTCTCTGCAAAGTTTAATTTTCTCTGCAAGGGTTTAATTTCTCTGCACATATTAACTTCTCTGCACATTGGTTAATTTCCCTGCAAAGGTCCAGTCTCTCTGCAAATGCTACATATTTTAGCAAAGGTTTCAATTTAAATTCACTTGGCTTAGATTAAATTTAATGTATTGCTGATGTGTTATAGGTTAATTTTCATTTTAATGTATGTATAAGGGATGTTTAATGTATGTTTGCATGCTGCTACTGGATGCTTGAAATCCTGTTGGGATAAATAAACTTTCTGTCTATCTGTCTTTGTGGTAGACGTTTCATGATAATGTTTTTTCTCATTGTCTCTGTAGGCATCCCCTACAGAAGAGGATATCTGCTTTATGGACCCCCAGGATGCGGAAAAAGTAGCTTCATGTGAGTTTGTTAGTACTTGTTTGCTGTTCCTCCATATAGTGTGTGTAGTGAAAGGATTGACTGAAGATTGAAGTCATGTTAAATTATTTTGCTTTAGATATTAAAATGAAGGGTGTTTATAATTGTGTGTGTGTAACTCTTTGTGCTGCAGCACGGCACTTGCAGGTGAACTGGGCTACAGCATCTGCCTGATGAGTCTGAGTGATCGCTCCCTTTCAGATGATCGCTTGAACCACCTCCTGAGCGTGGCACCGCAGCAAAGCATCATACTGCTGGAGGATGTAGATGCTGCCTTTGTCAATCGAGAACAGAGTCACACAGATAGTACGTACAGGGGAAGAAACATAGTTCTGGATTTTTCCTAAGAAGCTGATTGTGACAATTTCTGGTTGTTATTAATGTTATTAATCACAGATTCATTCATACAGCAATAAGCTAATTGCTCTTCTTGTAAAGTTGTGGTTATTCTTTGTGTTCTGATTAAAGAGTTACTTTTAAATGCATTTTCTCTTTGCCTCACAGACCCTTCAGCGTACCAGGGAATGGGAAGACTGACCTTGAGTGGTCTGCTCAACTCTCTGGATGGAGTAGCTTCATCTGAGGCTAGAATAGTTTTTATGACCACTAACTTCATTGACAGGTAGGAACACTATTGTACTTCAATGAACAGCATATGTCTGAACATGATTATAATCGAGTATTTACCAACCGACAGGCCAGTTTTTTTCCTTCTGAGATGGTGGAGACTGAAATAGATTAAAAACGAGTAAATGCATGCTGTGATACAGTATGCCATACTTAGACAGCACAGGGATTTCTAGTATTTTTGTAAAAAAAAAGATCATTAGAGGTCATCTTATGCATGCAGTGATATTAATGTTGAGTTCTCTACACACAGATTAGACGCTGCGCTCATCCGACCAGGCCGTGTGGATCTGAAGCAGCACATTGACCATTGCACACACTGGCAGCTCACGCAGATGTTTGGGCGGTTTTATCCAGACGAGGCTGCTTCTGAAGGAGAGCGTTTTGCAGAGTGTGTGTTAGCCGTCCAGGCTAAGCTCAGTGCTGCTCAGGTGCAAGGACACTTTCTCCTGCACAAAATGGACCCTGCAGGAGCCATAGACAATGTTGCCCAAATAAAAGAATAACAGAACGGGGAGCTGTTTTAGACTGAACTCTGATTCTGCAAAGATACAATAGAGCAAAGTTTGAATCAGCAATGTGCATTGGTGAGACATGAATGTAAGTTATTGAAACTACAGAAATACAAAGAAAACCACTGTTAACTAGAAAAAGTGCATTTTCTGAAGAAATATGTGTGAATGCTGAAAGCTATTGAACATGCATCCAAACTCTGCTGATTTAGCTCTCATAGCATGGTGTTCAGCTGAATGCGCTGAAGAGAGCCAAAGGTCTGCTGAACCAGAGGCAGAGCAGTGAGTGATGTCATCTTTGACATCCATCTGCTGACATCACCCACTCCATCTGCTGACATCAGCCCCTCCATGTATTTCCAATGGGCAAAAACATGTTACCAAAAACATTAATTTTGTAAAAACTATCTGGAGTTGCAATGAGAAAAGTATAAGCAGGTGATTCCTGAAGGAGATGGATTTTTCGATGTATGAACTGTGTATCAGACAAAAACTGTGGCAGTAGTTTATTTGCAAAATTTGGCGGAAGATTAAGAAACTATAATAAGAATATATAATTGTGTAATTGTGTTACACAATTATTTATTATTATTTCTTATATGATAATATATAATTATATAATATAATATATGTATTTATATATAATGTAATTATATATCTTATATAATCGTGTGAATGCTTCCAGGATTCACACAATTATTAAAATTGTAAGGTAATGTGCACTGATCAGGCCCCCTCAGATTTTAAAAGGGACTTTTTTTAAGAGTTCAGAGAAGTTCCACAGTAAGATGCTAACTATGTTGTTGTATCTTGTTGTAGCACTGTGCATGTCCACAGTCTCTTTATTTCCAACAGTTCTTCAGTGGTTTCATTTGACAGCATTTTAAAATAGGCATATTGAACAGCAAACATTTACAAATTAATAATACATGATACCTGGAACACTAAAAATGGCTTCTTTTCATTATTGCATGACATGCATCATACAAGTGGAATGTCATCTGGTCCCTTTTGACCCAGTAGATACTTGAAAGCTGGGTTAAAAGGGTTAAATTCAGTGAAGTATAACTCCTCCCTGCACAGCTACTCTGTGGAATTCACGGAGCCCTGCACATTTGCTTCTTTGCCATTACGATGGCTTCAGGGCTGGTCCAGTGTCTAAAGAAAAGAAATGGTGGCTGGCTGCTGCCATGCATCATTCGCTCCAGGTGGTTGGGAAGCACTGCCTCTGTTCCAGGAGGCCAGTCTGCCCTTCAGGAAAAGCCCCGGACAGTCAAGGACCTCCCGTGTGTCAGCTTTTTGGAGATGATGTACAGAATTATATGTCAGGGTTTCCACAGCCGTATGCATGAGTTACAGGTAGGCCAGCTGCAGACCACTGCTCTGTCACAGTGATGCATCCTTGTTTTCATCTGCACCCACATATGTGGTTCATTTTTCAATTCTGTCTTAGCCCCTTATTAATCTTAGAGTCTCAAATTTTTTGTCTAGTTTGAGTCAAAAGAGAGCAGTCAACGTCTCCTTTTATGACAAAAATACCATGACATTATTTCAGAGATTATTTGTCTCTGCCATTCCAGTCAAATACAGTAGTGATTCACATAACTAAAATATTGATTAGATATCATAAATACACTGAAAAACCCAAACATGTTGAATGCTTTCAATACAACTTTGCTAAAAGTGCCTGGTTTGTTGATTCAACACACATTTACAAGTGATGATCTTGTATGCATTTTATTTTGAACAATAAGACTTAAAGAATAGAGCTGCTGCAGGCGTTGCAAGGCTCATGTGTATGCTTTTGTCTGACGAAATTAGCACTATAGTGTGGTTTGATAGTTTTAATGCATTCCACAAATCCCTGCTGTAACATCTGCTCTGGTTTCCATCTGGAGCTAACCCCAGCCAACTCTCATTGTTGCATTGGATGAACATCATCAGTCCCACCCTGAAAAACACACACTCCCATGCTGCACTCACTGGCTCTTCCTCACATTGTGTGATCAACCGATCAACAACAACCTTATATAAAAGGTTTTAATGTTGTAACTGATTTTCCTGGTCCATCAGAACAATGTACTGTATTCAAGTACATTTTGTTTATTTTAGTAGCATTTGTTATGGGAATTATTTGTCAAAGAGGTAAAGACAACTGTTTCAATAAACTCAGAGAAGCCAGGTCATCATGGCCTCTGTGATGTGGGAGAGCAGGGGAGTCTGTTGAGCAGTTTCAAGTCTCTATGAATGAATGAACCTTACTTTCCATCAGGTGTATGAGAAGCAGCGCTATGGGCCCATTTACAGAGACGGATTGAAAGCGGTGTGTGTGAACACTCCACAGCTGCTGGAAGAGGTCCTGAGGAATGATGACAGGTTCCCGTGTCGAGGGGACATGTCTATTTGGAGAGACTATCGTGACATGAGAGGACTCGGCTATGGGCCTTTCACAGAGTAAGTTTTACAGCTATGTGTGCTACCATCCTCCATTTCCCCTCCAGCACTGTTACACGTCTGAACAAAAACCTGTTGTCCAAAGATGGAGCGATGGTGATTGCTATGGAAGACTCATGTTTAAAATACCATCAGTCTCTGCCTCAGGGGTTAGTTTAAGCACAAACACCAACTTATACGAACCAGAGATTCAAGATTTTTTTGCCTCCTCTTACGAACCAAATTCGACTTCCGAACCCGAGCCCGTGAGCGAGTCTCTCAGAGCGTGTCAGGTTATAAATAATATATAATTATAAAATTAAAAATGTAAGAAAAAAGTAGAGTAGCAAAGTGCAGTGTAGCGACCGTAGAAATTAAGAATACGGTACGTGATTCTCCCACTCGCCATCTCCCACCTCCCGTCTCTCAAGCGCCTACGTCACGTCTTTCAAGGCAAAGCGCTTAAAAGTTTTTGTTAATTGATTTTTGAATTCTTATTTATTGTTATGGTTTTCTGTGTGTGTACTTTGTTACTGATTTTACGGTGTTTTAAATGGAGTGATAGGGCAAAAGGGGTGACTTTAGGGATAGGTCGGCACGCATTTGTCATGTCTTGTCTCTGTTTTGGTATAATTTCCTGTTTTATTTTGAAACCATACCCTCCTCACGTTAGGTCACTTCCCACTTCCCTTCAGGTGTTTCCCATTGTGCTGATTGTCATCACCGCCTTGATTGTTTCCACCTGTTTCCCTTCCTCAGTTTGTTAAATAGTCTGTGTTTCCCTTTGTCTTGTGCCAGTGTGTCTTAGTCTGTTGACCGATATCACGAGCATTCTGATTCCAAGCCATAGTCTTTGTCATCGCAATTCGTAAGTCGATATGTCTCTTTAAGAGTATTTTTGTTTTGTAAATTTGATAGTTTTGTTACCTTATCATAGCCATTGTTTTGTACTTTGTTTTACATTAATTCTTATGGGAAAAATCGCTTCGACTTACGAACGTTTCAACCTACGAACCCGATCACGGAACGAATTAAGTTCGTAAGTCGAGGTACCACTGTATGGTGAAAACGCAGTCCTTTCTTGTTTTTTTTCTTTGTTGATTTATTGATCAGTGGGGCTCACTGGTTTGTCTCTGTCTGAGATTTCAACTTCATCACAGTTCTAAAAAAGACTGTGAAAAACAAGCTCAACATTCCTATAGTAGCCACAATGTATACACTAAAAAAAAAAGGACCACAGAGACAACACAACATAGAAAAGTTGTGATCTCACAGCAAAAATAAGACACACTACTGACTAGGATGAGTGGTAGCTTCTTATAGGCTTATACCAGTGTATGAAGACTCCAACCTACCCATCAGTTAAAGACACTGTTTTCCTTTCTCAGGTGTAAACGGGATGAATAGGGAAGGTTGTATAACAACGCCAACAGCCCTTAAAGAACTACAACTGACTTACAGGATATATAGGATTTTGTTTAAGTACAGATGTGTCCCCCTAGTGTGTGTGTGTGTGTGTGTGTGTGTGTGTGTATGTGTGCGTGCATTTGGGATCGATTGTTTTTTAAACTTCACAGAAAAAAAATACCATTAACCCATTACAACAATCTCCATCACATGAACTTCCACATTGTTGGGCTTTTTTCACAGATGTTGAAATAACTGTCTTTTTCTTTAGAGATACCTGATACGGTGTTCATGTCCATCTTGGTGATTTAGTGCATCAGGCAGGATTGTGACTCTGCCTGTGTTGCCAGGGAGGGCGAGCGCTGGTACCAGTTGAGGGTGATCCTGAACAGGCGGATGCTGCAACCAAAGGACTCTGCACAGTACGGTGGGATCATCAATGAAGTGGTAACTGACTTCATCAAGCGGATCTACTACGTTCGCCAGTGCAGCCCAACAGGAGATCTGGTCACCAACATGGCCAATGAGCTCTATCTTTTCTCATTAGAAGGTAAACAGAAAACCTGAGAGACAGTTGAAGCTGCAAACTCAGGTCATGGTGAGTGCACTGATTATGTTGTCTTCATCTTTCTACTCAGGTATTGCTTCCATCCTGTTTGAGACAAGACTCGGGTGTCTGGAGAAAGAAATTCCTGAGGGGACACAAGATTTCATCAAAGCCATAGATCAGATGTTCACAAACAGCCTGGCTGTATTCATAGCACCCAAGTGGAGCCGCAATCTGCTGCCCTACTGGTGGCGCTACATCGCCGGCTGGGAGGGCATCTTTAACTTAGGTGAGATGCAAAGAGTAGAAACAAAGGTATAAAATATAATATGTAAAATATTGCAGATTTTCTGTTTGTATACAGAAAATCCCTGTCTCAGGAACCCGTATTTCATTGTTTGTGTTCAAATACCTATGCACAGGGACCCACACTTGGTTAAATGGCAAGTATCTAAATTTGTAAAAAAAAATAAATCACATTTTCTCTTTGTTTGAGGTAAAACTGTTTAGGATTTATTTGTTTGTAAAAGCATCTTTTACTGCATCAAGTTCAACAAAAAAACCCTGTGTCATATGCAGATTCTCATATATCTGTGACATTATATCTGAAATATATGGTACTTGTTGATACAATTCAGGCTTTGCTTGCGACCATAGTTTAATCATATTGTATGAACTTTGTGTTGTTGACTGCTTAAGATTTTGTTCATTTTGTTTAGTTTGTTGACAGTTAGTTTTATAATAATAATAATAATTACTAAAATGAACCACATTTTTGCTTTTAAACCAGCTAAGGTGTTGATAAACAAAAAGATGGAGGTCATTCAGCAGCGTGTGGACACTGGCCAGGATGTGGAGGGTGAATACCTCACATACCTCCTCTTGAACACTCAGATGAGCATGAAGGATGTCTACGGCAGCATCGCTGAGCTTC
This sequence comes from Trinectes maculatus, assembly GCA_016785345.1. NCBI lineage: Eukaryota > Metazoa > Chordata > Actinopteri > Pleuronectiformes > Achiridae > Trinectes > Trinectes maculatus. The sequence continues at coordinate 98,585 of JAFBJQ010000787.1, forward strand.
TCTTAGCAGGAGTGGACACGGTAAATGTGATTTTTACAAGGAAGAAAACAAACAAAAACATTTTTCCCTGCGTCATTTTCCATCTCAGGACGGACCTTTGTGCCAGCTAACTCTCATCTGCCTGTTTCTAAACTGGCATGTCTCTGTTTTTCAAGACATCCAATACCCTCACTTGGACTTTGCACCTACTGTCCAGGGACCTTCAAATCCAGGACAGACTCTACAGAGAGGTGTCCACATCCGTTCCAGCAGACCGACTCCCCTCAGCTGCTGAGGTCACGCGGATGCCGTATTTAAGGGCTGTTATCAAGGAAGCACTGAGGTACAGCTGGTTAACAGGGCTTTGTTGATGGGATGGAGTTCAGTGATCAAAATGTCAGTTTATGTTTCTCTGTCATTGTACTTTGCCTGTGGACGTAAAAGTAAAAAAAAATAAACAAACATTCATGTATTGCAGGATGTATCCAGTTGTTCCCATGAATGCGAGGGTCATTTCAGAAAAGAATGTTACTATCGGTGGATATCAATTCCCAAAGAACGTGGGTGTTATTTATTTATTTATTTTGTTTGTACAAATTAATTAACAAATTTGTTTTTAGTATTGTTCAACATGCTATACTGTGTGAAGAGAACCCGCTACAATCTGCAGTGGTACAAAAATGATAACATGTATTAGATGATATCTTCCTGTTATCTCAACTGCTGCTTCTCCAGACTGCTTTCACGATTTGCCACTATGCCATCAGCCAAGATGAAGACGCTTTCCCAGAACCATTCGCTTTTAAGCCGGAGAGATGGCTCCGTGATGGCCGCCGGATGCCAAACCCTTTTGGCTCCATCCCGTTTGGCTTCGGCGTGAGAGGCTGTGTTGGCCGCCGCATTGCTGAGCTTGAAATGTATATGGCTGTCTTTCAGGTAAGAGGTGAACAGATGAACAGGATTGAAAGTACATGTAAATGCTATTGGTAAAAAAACAACAAATAAAAACTTGTAAAAGTGGGAAAAAGTTTAGAATTGGTAAAAACTAAAGGTGGAAAGGGAGTTTGAAGGTCAATTGATGAAAAGGGGAATGTGGGGACTTTTAGGGGGATAAAGCCAGAATAATTCCATTAGGGTAAGTTATTACAATAATAAAGTGACTAATAAAGTCTTTTTTTCCTCTCAGCTAATTCGACATTTTGAAGTCAAACCAGATCCCACAATAGGAGAGGTGAGATGCACGAGCCGCTCTGTCCTGGTACCAGATCAGCCAGTAAACTTTCACTTTGTGGCCAGAGGATGTGAAGACACAGCTTGATTTGTCTGATGCTGATTGGTTTGCATGTGACTGAGAGAACCATCAGAGAACCACACACACACACACACACACACACACACACACACACACACACACACACACACACACACACACACACACACACACACACACACACACACACACACGTATATGTTTGGAGGCTGATATGAAACACAAACATCTTAACAAAGACAAAATGTGTCTTGTACCAAATTTTGCTATGAGTTAATCTAATGTCTAATGGACCAAGTAGGAATAGGCCTATAAAACAATGTCAAAGTTACTGATTGCCTGTGTTGACATGTATGCTGAGAGGAGGGTGCACATCCCTCTCATTTGATCAACGTGTAGATGAACCATGAACTTGTGTTTAGTGTATTTTATTCATTCATTATAGGTTGTCTGTATTGTGACCATGATTCTCTGACCCCTTTAGAGGAATATATCAATATTTTTCTTTTTGTTTTACTGTAATGATGTGTGTCACTTCAAGAGTGAATTGTTTGCTTGTTGGGAAGTTGCAGTGGCAATGTGTGTTTGCAGTGTGTGACAATGCATCTGGGTCATATCAGTTTGGCTACAAACGAGGGGAGATTGATGCCACTTGGGCAAAGTGGCCCTGATGCCAGAGGCCTTTCCTGATTGGCTGCTGAAAGCACATGTGGGGGTATTAATGTGTTTGGAAACTGGTCAGTCTGATGTTGTTACGCTCATATGCAAGATGGAAGAGGAGAGTGTGTGTTTGTAATGTGGTTTTGTTCCATCATCATTAAGTTCAATATTCCCTAAAATCTGTTCTGTCACTGGCCCAAAAAATAAAGGGCCATAGTAGTAGTCTGGCTCTGGTTTAAATGAGTATCGTCCATCCATCCATCCATCCATCCATACTGCTTATCCCTGAGGGTCGCAGGGTGGCTGGAGACATGGTGGTGTTCTCCCTGGACAGTAGTCTGTCCCAGGAAATAATACATTTATAATGGCACAACAGTCCTACAAAAACACATTGCTTATGCCTGCTATTTCAACAGTCACCTGCAGATGGCAACATGCTTGCATGAAATAAATAAAGCCCTTAAGTTCCATTGACTCTACTGGGACTCCTGGTGTCAGCCCCGCGGTTTGGTGACGCAGCTGGAGATCGTGAATGGGTCCACGCGCGCCACATCTGGGTCAGTGTCAGTTGCGCGTGACGGACATGCTTGCAGCACCAATCGGAGGACACAGAGGTGCGAGCGAGTGACTGAGTGGCGTCTGCAGTGAGACCCTTCACCTCAGGGTGGCACTCGGCGCGTGGGGGCCGGAAACAGCTGCAACACACACACACACACACACACACACGCACACACGCACACAGAGCGAGTAGAGCGCAGCGTTGCCACGGCGAGTGCGCACACATGGATGAAGCCATAAGGAGCCTTCACCTGGGCGCGCGAAGCCACGCTGTTGGAGAGAGGCGGTGAATGGGTCTGGACGCGTGCGCCCTGGCTCCGCGCGGATGGGCTGCACGGTGAGCTTCATCTGCTGTGAGGAGGACTTCGTGCAAATGCCAGTCTACCAGCATGAGGAGGAGAAGAAGAAAGAGAGCGTGAGGAAGGTAAGAAGTCTGGAGCGAGCTGCACAGGGCACGTGCGGGATGGAGGAATGGATAAATAGGCTGTGCGTAAAAAGCACCATTTTACACCACCATGCGCTGGTGCAGCTCAATCACTTCAGACTGGATCTATATCTATATCTATATCTATATCTATATCTATATCTATATATAGGAAGTCTATGTGTGTGTGTGTGTGTGTGTGTGTATACGGATTACTTTTTATGTCAGACTTCCTGATTTAGATACATTGCGACCTTGGGTTCCACTTGACTGACTGTAAGTGCATGGAAGTAGAGTAGAGTCGAAAAACACAAACACACCATCGACCCCAGTTATATGTCCTGATGATCATTTTCATGAAGGTCGACATAACAGAGCAGAATATACAGGCAGTGGTTCCAGCCAGATACAGTATACAGTGTATGTGTATATGTGTATATGTGGCGCGTCTCGTGCCTGCTGTGACATTAGGCTTCTGTGAGTGGATGAGGTAAACCATTCACCATAATGACTGCTGGGGGCAGCTCATAAAAAGTCCAAGTTCAGTCATGTTTCCTCTCAATGAGAAAGACGCAGAGATTAAAAGTAATGATTCCACCTGCGGTGATGTCATGCAAATCATTTCCTCTACCTTCCCTCTGCCCGTGCATGGTGAGAGCCTCGATTTGTGTTTACTGCTCAACTTGTTGAATGGGATATTGTTTTGCTTTACTTTTCACCCTGTGGAATGTGGTCAGTGACCTGTGACCTCGCCTTCCTTTTATTATTTTTTTTCAAGCCCCTTACTTTACACTGCAGGCTAATAGAAGTTATAATTCAACTGCCATATGACCCCATATCAAAAGAGTTAATTTTACTCTGTCAGATATATTTGTCCTCTCAACTCTGTATGTGTACGAGCACCACTCCAGTAACTAACTAGAGTAACTCATATACACAGAACCAGACTTGATTTTAGCAGACACGCAGTCGAATGAATACTTTTAAGAAGTGTTTGCACTGATGATTCTCCATAATGACTTTGAAGTCTTTTCATTTTCTTTGGAGCTGCGTAGTAAAAGCAGAGCCTTGTGTTATTCTGGTTTGACATGCCTTGATGTGGATCACCAGCCTTTTGTTGTGGTCAGGTTTTCCCAGCCCTGTTCATGTAGCATACTTGTGGAGCCCGATCCCGTGATCAACAGCACCCACCTGGTTCCTAATGTTTTCATTTGACCTTATTTAAAAGAGGAAGATCCTAAACACAGTTAATCACATTCAAAATTGAGACAATGTGATCCTGGACCTGTTGCAATTGTAGTTCCACTGCACTGCCATATTCTCATTACTTATCGATTTCCTTCTTTCTCATGCTCATTGCAAGTCACAGTTGAATTTGTTATTCACACTTGCAGTCTAGTCTGTATGCATGTGCAGAAAGGTTTTGCAGCCTTACACTGGTTGGGTGGCAATTGCAGAACTACCCCATTGAGAATAGGCCGTGATCCAGATGATGCCTTATGTAGTAGGACTGTGGGACAGTCCTCTATGGACTGGAGTAATAATGAACATTATTTGCTCACAAAAGCTCGGACTTACTTTATATTAAAGAGACACTTTTATTTCATTGTTCTTCTGGATATGCTGATCTGTCCTGTGGCACAGAGGTGTGAAGAGCTGTGGGAAATGACTCTGCCATCGGAGCTGTGGTTAAAATCATGACGTGGTGCTAAAGTGTTAAAAAAAGATCATTCATTTTTGAATTTGAATCTCATAATACCTCTCTTAGATGTTAGTGCTGATTGCAATTTAGTAAGAAACAACTATTGTTATAGTTTGAAACGTGAAAATAGCCTGACCTGGAGGAACTGGTGTTTGTGTTGGAGGTGTGCTCAGGTGCAGAGGACTAGCTTCCTGCGGTAATTGCTCCTTGTGTGTGTGTGTGTGTGTGTGTGTGTGTGTGTGTGTGTGTGCGATGCTTGTGGCTTTTGTCCCACATGAAGAAGACAGTGCGTCTGCTGCTGTCAGAGGCGGCGCTCAGGGAGGCCCCTGGCGCAGAACTTTGAAGAGGTGATAACAATCGAGCAGAAAGTAAAAACCCTCATGTAAAAACCAAAGTACACAACCTAGACTTTGAACCAGATGGGGGGGGGGGGGGTCATGAATAGGCTGCACAAAGAATGTGCGCGGTGTGTTTTGTATGGAGATGGATGGATTGTTGTATAATAGCAGTGTAAACACATTTTCAAGAAAACGATGCTGTACACACACAGACTGCAAACTGCCTCCTTCAAAGACAAATGTTTTTTTTTTTAATTCTTGAATTAAATATGTTTCGAGTTTATAGTTTGGGGTAATTATGCACATTGTAATGTAGTTTGTGGCCATGATCTGAGTCCTTCCTACTGTTTCAGAGGCAGCAGCGCAGGAAAGCTGCCAGTGTATTAAAGAGGCTGATAAGGAGAATGATAAACCAAAAAAAAAAAATAAAATCAGCATTCCAATTACGCATAAGAGCTGCTGGCAAGAAGTAGTATACAGTGTGCTACTGTATGTGTGTGTGTGTTTCACCTAGGATTCTCACCGACGTGTGTGTGTGTGTGTGTGTGTGTGTGTGTGTGGGGCTTTCCTGGGTTTTGAAGGTTTTCGATATGAGGTACGTGATGAACTGAGAGTTACCTGCCGTCCCCATATTGCATTCCACTGGATGTTTTAGCAGCGGGGAAACAGTGTGTCCTCTGTGCTGCGTCTCGGGGGACGCCTATCATTTCTCTCCTACCTGCTGCACATGGGCCACAGAACAAGACCCTCTCTGTGTGTTCCCCCGGTGGAAAGCTGCCCAGTGTCTGCTTGACCCGGGAGGGGGCTGCGATTCCTCGGCAAAGTTAACCCCTGTCATCTTACCTTTTAATGCACACAAGAATTTAACCTCTTACAGACCCGTTCTCCACTTCACAGTCTGGACAAGTGATGTGTACTTGAGTTTCTCTTGGTGTGGAAAAAATATATGTATGCTGAGAAGGAACTGAGAGGAAATTCTTCCTCTTGCACCAACATCCAGCTGTTTGACGTTTTCTTCCAAGTTGACCCCGTTTATCCATGTTGAGAGGTGACGCCTTTGCTTTCAGTGCCTCGTGGTCAAAGGATGTGCGAGTCCGACGGGCAGATATTTCCTTTCCAAACAGCTTCTCAGGACATCACTGACGCAGTGAGGCGTGACGCTGGACACAAAGCCGCTGGAATAAGAAGACACTGGGACACAAAGGAGCGTTCATCAAGCCTCCTTAAGTGGCTTTAATTCACTTGGCAATGAATCAGTGGGTAGAGTGTCAGTCAGAATGATAGATTAAGGCACAGGGCAACTGTAGTTTCTCCCAGGAGTCACGGTTGTGTGCCCCTTTTCTTGGAATGTAAAGCAGAGGCCTAACTTCCACCTCCGCTGCAGACCCTGTGGCATCAGTGCAACATAATACACTCCTTTTAGCCATGTACCATCCAGCCTCTATGGCTTTGTGCACTCGTGAATGTGGCCTTTATGCTGCAGTTTTGTTGATATTTCCCAACATGTGTGTGGGGGATTTCTTGTCTTCTCCCTAATACTTGGCAAGGCAATGTTACATTCGCTCTTGGCAACGTTGAAATCCCACATAGTCTCACTCTGGGGGCCTTTGTAGCCATTCACAACGCTTCCGAGTGATGGACAGGGAGCTCAGCTCTCCCAGGTCGCATCCCTTCTGCCTCAAAATGTGGCCATTGTTGATATTTGTGGCTCCTCTGTTTCCCCAGGCCCTTTTTTTCACCGAGGTCGGATGCCACAGGGCTCCAAGGGTAATTGCTGTGACAGTGGATCAGAACTTCGGCTGGGCTACCCAGGTCGCCCAATCATGTTTTCATCATTGGGAGAATGTTTTTCTGTTGGGACCTAATAAACCCCCCCACCCGACATGCTGCATTGACTCTGAATACACATAGGAAGAAAGACCCGGATTTTCCTCCTCTCTCTCTCTCTCTCTCTCTCTCTCTCTCTCTCTCTCCCTCTGGTTTGCACCAATGCTTGTAACAAGCCGAGGCAGATCATTGTTGGTAGTTCACCCTGACTGGTTTTTAAAAGGATCGGTTCGCACTCTTAGACATTCCACCATGGAGGAATTTCATAGGTATTTGCACTGGAATGTGGTTTCTCAGTGGATTGAAAGAGAAAAATGTGATGGGCTTTATGAAATGTAACCACAATTTTGTGGAATAGGACCATCACAGGCGAATCCACAGGGACTGACTAGAAGTAGGAGGGTGCATTCATATTTATATACTCTAATTAATGTTTTTAACCTACAGTAACTCCACTGTTATGTGTATGGAGAAGTTCTCTATCTCCACTACACACCACGCAGTGATGTTATCAGTTGATTGTTCTGCAGAGAACATTTGTCATGATGTTTTTATGAGTAGGACAGGAGTGGTAACTCGACACCCCCCAAACACATGTTCCACGTTCCTGTCCTGATCCCTGTTAATGAGAGTGGGTGCGACCCACACTATGCATCCAGTAAAGGAATCTTTAATTAAGTCACACTCTTGGACCCGATACCACACATGTGTTGCACGCGCCTCAAATCCCACGCATGCATCACTGGCACGCGATACATGCATACATATGTCTTTTACACAGGCTGGGAGTTCATTTATGGTAACTCTGAGGCTGTGTTCACACTTTAGCCAAAAATACACTGATCCTGGGTTTCTTCTATTTAGGGTTGGGCTTTCAGATTATATATAACTTGATGTTATATATGCAATAGGAATTTGCCCACAGAGTTAACTATAACTTTTTACACTGATCATCTCTGGTTGCATATATCCATTGCAGGCAATACTGTAAATCAGTCAGCAGTGAGGCCCTGTAAATGCCAGGATTGGTTTATGGTATTGAATGTGATCATTTTGACTCAATTTGTGTCTTTAATGGTCTGTGTATGTCACATGATATTGACATACAGTTATTTATATGTATATTATATTACCCAGAATGTCTGATACATGCTAATATGAGCTTGTATGTAAATGCTAAGATAAGAATTTGTTCGTGTGACGGCTGATATCACCATTAAAAAAAATCAATGTATCGGGCAAAAGTTATTTTTTTATCAGAATATAAACAATCACTCATTTTATTTCGAATTTGTTGGGATCAGGATATTTTATAGTTAAATAAAAAGTAAACACGTCAATGCTTTTTGAAGGACAAATTCTTTCTTTTAATTAATTTATTTGTTGACAAAATACTGATACGACCTAGTGTCATGTTTTTACTCTGCGTGTGTCTCTTTGATATGATCTTTATATTTGTATGGAAGAACAACATTGAATGTCCTCATTAGAAACAGTCATCAAAGCTGAGATGCAATTAGGCTCGTATAACATTATAGCATTGGAGGAGGGAGCCTAATGCCTTTGGTGCTAATGCAGTTATAGTATCTGTGGTTCCACATGGACTTTCCCAGACAGCAAGAATAACATATTGGATTACCTAAATTGAGGGGTTTTACCCTTTTAGACCACTTCATTTTAAATGACAGTAGTTCCAGAAGTTCTGTGAACACAATCTGCTCCTTCTTTGCCTCCTGTCTGCCTCGGCAAGCCTTAATGGCATGACTCTTAGAAAAGGCCAAATAACCCCACATGATTGCGTTGCACTGGACTGTGTTTTTTTAAGATCTGCTTCTAGCTGTGTAGCATGCGTCTCACTATGCTAACTCATATTTTATTTATAGTAATAAAGCATTAAAATTTTTTTCAAAATCCGTTCGTCATGTGTAGTAATTGAAAGCGAATAAATGTAAATGTAGAAAAGTATTGCTCTTTATGAGACAATAACATTTGCAAAGTAATAGCTCACCAGGAGCAGCTTTACGTTACATGAGGGTTAGCAGGCAATGGAACATGCACATAATGTTTACCTGCTATGTTTGATTTCTCCTTAAAGGTTGGTCTTTCTTGTCAGATAAAAGGTAATGGATTTAACAGTCTGGACTTCAAGTGGCTTTTAACAGAACTAGATGGCGCTCTAATGGCTGTGTTATCAGTTAGCAGCTCCCTCCCATGCTAAACTGTTACTGTTATCTCTTGACCGGATAACCTTTCTTTCTGGGCACTTTCACTTTAATGGCACATTGCTCAGATTGCGTTGTCATTTTGTCCATTTGTCTAAAATTACCAGTTAACTTCTCACATAGCTGAGCCCTGAACACCTGCCATCTGCATTCTCAAGTTCAGACTCTGAGATTAGTTCTCACTGGATACTATGTAAAGCCATATTAGTCCAGTCCCTCACAGGATAACTGAAGGAGTGAGTTTACAAATCAAGGCCCAATGTCACCCACGCCAAAATCACTGAATCTGTCAAAATGTAAAACACCAGCAGGTGGTGTCTGTTTGAGTTTTAGATCAACACAATTCACTATTATCCTCCTGAAACAGGAAGTCTATACTATATTACATACGAGAGACTTAAAAACAAATTGGCCCAAATGGTAATGATTTTATCAACATATTCATAATTATATTATTTATGCATATTTGATATATTTATTGATTTTTCTAGGAGCAAGTACCAGCGTAACTAACACTGCTACATTATGAATGACATCAGGTTGTAAGTAAGTGTTGCAAGGTTGCTGAGTGTTTTCCAGTCAATCTACAGTAGAGTGAGTCATTAAGTCTTTATCAGCCTTAGAAGTGTTTGCGTAGTCCAGTTTCTCCTGCTGGATTCTCTGAATGCTGCGGTCACATGTTCTGCTGCCGTAGAGGAAATAGATTCAAAGACTGAAGAAGGAAGAAAGTTTTTTTTAAAACATTTTTGTAAATTGTTTTGTTGATTATATACTCTTCTAGTGTCTCACTCTGACAGGTTCTGATACTAATTTGTATTTGTGCACTATGTCAGCTCATAACAGTCAACGCTGTTGTGAGCTGACATTGAGCAGGGAGATGGTGGCAGAATGAGCCATGGTCAGAGAATAGATCATAGTGAGTGAACCTGAGTCAGAGCTAAAGCTCCTGTAATGAGAGGAGCAATGGTAGCTGACATTGTGAATAAAGAGTTAAAGTTGTCGTTTGTGGATAGCTAATTCTGGTCTGGTAAATAATCATTATGGATCAGGATGGGTGCATACACAGTATGGCGGGGAAAATGGCAACAAACAACAAACCTTAAACCCCCTTTCTATTCTGTTTCTAACTTTTTGAAATGTCCAAAAAGAATATAACTCTATAGTTTTACAGTATAAGCCAGGGCATGTTTGCAAAGGTCACTTGATACAAATCTCACTGAAATACCAGCCTTATTCAGCATTGCACTGAAGAGCACAGTTTGTGTAATTCAAGTCTGGTCAAGTCTGGAGCACAACAAGACTATCGAAGCTTGTTTGCTTTACATTATCTACCAGACTGGCAAAACATCCCATCAACACAAAACAGTTTTCATGCCACTATTATTTTTTTGCTGGGGGTAAAAAAAAAAAAAACACAAGACACTGTTTGCTTTGTGTCTGTGTGGGTGTCTGCCATGTTGACAGGGGACAGACAAGCTACAGACATGAAAGGAAAAACGAAACCACTAAAAACAGAAAATACATAACTCTTTTGAAATTGTGTTTTTTAGCCAAATCAAATAAAAATGAGTCCATTTTTAAGAGAAATGTAGTTGAGAGCTACGCAGGATTCTTATAATAATACCATGCTTTTAACTAGCAGATGGTGACAGTCATTATTTTTTTCACCCCAAACTGTGATTTAAGTTAAATGCACACACACCCGTGATCAATTATTGCTACATAAATATCAGTACGCCTACTATATTCTGTTGTTTTGCACTCTGTGTGGTGAAGTATCCCTGAGACTGTGAAAGTGTGTAGTTGTAAAAATGCTCCAGTTCCAATATTTATACTTAATTTAACAGTAAAATCTTGTTTTTGTTGTAACTCATATATGCAGATGCTGAGGGCAATGACTAGTGTTGGTAACTCATAAAGCTAATATGACCTAATTAAGCTGCAATGACATTTAGTACATTCAAAACTAGAGGTAATTGGCACTTTAACAATCCAGCTTTGTGGGTGTAGATGTAATTAGTTTCAGGGATGTCCTGACGTCTGTTTCGCTGAATGCCATTCACCTGCCTTGTTAGTGTCAGCCGTTCCACACTTCACTAACACAAGTATAATCCTGTGTTTCTCCTCATGTTTTACCTCTTATAATGCCTTTGTTCACCATCAGTGTTTTTATGTAAATATCAGATTTCCACACAGTCATGTCATGGACGTGTTTCGCACTCAGTTGAAAATATTCCATTTGGTTTAGGTGAGGTGCTTAGTGACGCTGCAGGGAAAGAGGATACAAGCATTGTCGACATGCTGTGAAGGGTCTGTACAGTGAGCCGCTCTGATCGCACACTGAAAAAAGATGTGGAGTATTAAAATGTGACTGAAGTAAAAGTTAGCATTCATTATGTCAGGGGGTGAAACGTGACAGTAAATGACGATTTCAGTGGCCTGTAGTACAATAAAAACAAACATATTCTATTATGTTCAGAGACTGTGATGAATGTGCCATGTAGCTCTTAAACAGTAAATGTGACCACATTATAACATGTTGTCAGAGAGAAGCCCCTTTTTTCTCCCAACGCACCAAGTGATTCCAATGTACACACCATTAAAAGCTCCCATGCCGAGGTGATGACTGTGAAATGTGCCGTCGCTTCTCTGCAACAAGGTCCGTTCCTGAGAAGTTAATTCAATTAAAGCAGACAAAAGGCCACTGGCACCAATAAAGCCTGGATGAAATGCGAAGCTGTGTGGTGGACACACACGCAGTCTTGCCGCCAGTCAAGCGTGATTTATGTTTGCATAATGCCAGGCTACTGGGCTCAGGCTCACCATCGCCGTGGGTTACAGATGGTGCCACGACGAAATGTGGCTCCTTCGTTAGTGGATGTAGCTCATCTGAAGTTGCAGGTGGGGTGTCCTTAATCCCCCCCAACACACACACACACACACACACACACACACACACACACACTTTTGTGTTATGATGAAACATAGAGAAACACAGTGACAGTACTATGTTTTTGCAACATAAACGAATGCAACTGAGGTCCAAAGAGGCCAAAGAGGCCAAAAAAAAATCTTTGATGGTTTTGTTAGGTTTTTGTCTCAATATATTTTGATTAACAATTTTATTGTCTGTTCTTCATGTTTTTTAAACTTAAAAAAAACTTTTAGATCGTTAATGCAAATTGAAACTCAAAGCTACTTGGTGCTGAGCTTGTACAATAGATCAACATGTCCGTCCCTGCAGATCACCGAAGTCAGTCATGCATTAGCTGATTAGCGTTAGGAGCTCTATTTATGATTGGCAATGACTGGCTAATTCATCAGCGGTTTAGCTTTTAGCTGACTTGTAATATGCAGTCAGACTCATGCAGGTCCAATGCGCAGCCATTGTAAAATGAAACCTGTCACTAAAGATTACGTGCTAATATTTTTTTGTTGTGTTTGGCATTCATGTTCATAAATACATAAAATTCAGTTTCCACTGATGGTAGAAAGAGACCAGCAGGGGGCAGAGTGTGCTGTTATATGTGGGCGTCGTAAGCTTGCAAATGTTATCTGCATTACAGAGACTATTTTGCGTTTATGTGATGTTCTTGCAGCTTAATCTGAAAAGACGCGCGTGAGCTCATGCAACATGCGCTTCCAATTTGAACCCACATGTTCGCCTCATCCGAAGCGCACATGGCAGTGAGCACACAGAGGTTTCAAACGCTCCAGACATTCCATACCAACATCACTGGCAGATAGAACTTCAGAACCAGTTTTAATGTTGCGGCAGAGTCAAGACGTCAACAAATAAGCTAAGCACGTTGGTACATAATGTATAAATTGTACAATGATGGTGAAGAGTGAACCCTGAAGTCAAAACATCACTGCACATAAACACCTGTACTTAATATTCATGTAAACACACTCCAAATGGAAATTAGAGAATAGTAATGAAGTGGTGCAGAAACACAACCTGGACTTGATTCTTAGGTCACGTACTGGCTCTGGAGGTTTCATTAAAAACTCTTCTTACTTTATAGTCAACCCACTCTACATTAAAAAATATTGCTACATTTGATAATCATTTTAAGTAGGTGCACCATGAAGTAATTGTTATTATTTTGTCCAATGCACGAGTGTATTAGAAACCTCTTCACTAACAGAGGGACACAACTGTTTCATCTCCAGCAAAGTTAAATGTCTTCTGTCTTCAAACCCCAGTCAATGTTGTTTTTAAGAGAAGACTTGAATAGTGTTTGTCATGTGATACTCACATACCTCCTGCATGTAATGCTTGTAATGCTTTCTTGTTCACCTGCACTAATGGGTGAGTGGCAATGAATCTGTTAGGTACGAGGTTCTTTCCATTAAGGGTCTGGAACAAAAACAACTGAGCAGCCTGTTGAGTTGCCTACTTTGAGGAAGCCACTGCACAGGTCTGACCTCCTCACCTCAGCTTGTGTGTGTGTGTGTGTGTGTGTGTGTGTGTGTGTGTGTGTGTTGCTTTATTTACCTGAAACTTGTAGTTTTGAAAAAGTAAACACAATGCTGATTCAGGACCATTATTATGTAGTTCTCCTGCCTCCAAGTGGTCGAACACCAATCGTGCCACCCAGAAGTGTTTCAGCAGGGATGGAGAAACCACGTATCCCACTGAGTGATGGCTGGAGATGCTTCTTCTGGTGAGGTATCTGATATCAAATGGTCATGGTGATGATGCTCCTCACATCTGGCTTCAGCAAAAATATATAATATTTCACAGTGGCAACACCTTCACAAGTTCAGATCGATAAAAGTTCCATCTTGGCTGCACATTTGTTCGTTTCCAGCTGTAGTGGTGTGAGAGGTGGATCTTTTCCCTCAGTGTGAGCAAGTTCCCGTAAATTGAACTCGGTAAAAAAAAAAGTCTCAGAGAATAAACAAGTGCTCCTGGTATTTTCACTTTCCATGTTCTGATCTCCTGACACTGGCTTTCCATTGTTTGTGCACGTGTATGCGCATACGCATGTGCATGTGTGTGCGTGCACGTGAGCGTGTGTGTGCGTGCATGCATGGGTTTCCTCTCTTCTTGCTAACAATACGGCTCAGGAAGCATGGCAGGATAAGGGCCAGACTGCTGGGCTCTCTTCACTCAGTGCATCCAGCTCTGAGGGACAGTAACATCTTCTGGTTGATCCCAGAAAAGCTGTGACTGTGTGAGAGGCTCTTACTGGCCCAGGTGTCTTGAGAGGAGACTCAGCCATGTCCCTCTGGCTGGTGAGTGCTGTCTCAACATGTCTTCTTCTTCTTTTGTTTTTTAATGTGGGTGGTCAGGGATCTGCTCTCATGCTGAGGTCGGTCACACATTTTACTGAAGCTGATTGAGAAGACATTGCTGGAGGTTGAGTCTGTCTTATATGTACAAAGGTCATTTTTGTAACTCTAACACTCAGATGCTGAGCCATGTCTCATTGATCATCTGCATTTGGATCTCAGATCACAGTCAGTCTGTGCTTTGTCCTTTTGCCCTTTCTGTGTCTGTCTCTCTCATTCATGTGTCCTGTCCCCGGTGTGGTAGGTGTCCAGACAGCTAATGGCTTTATAGCCGTGTAGAATGCAGAACCATTTACATTGATGACTGTTTTACAGGGGCCCATCAGTGGAGGTGGACCCACATCTGCCGCGGTCATCTTCTTTTATGAATAAACAGGAGAGGACACTCAAACGTCTTGGCCTGTTGTGGCTCCAGTTTTGATTTTACTCCATGAGTTGTTGTTGTTGTTGTTGTTGTTGTTGTTGTTGTTGTTGAGTGAGGACAGACAGAGCCAGCACTTTTCATCGCTTTGCCCTACATCCTGTTAATTTCTGCTGGGTGTGGGCTTTTATGAGGCAGCTGATGATTGCTCTGATCCCTTTAATGTTCGAGGCCAGTTGATAATTGTTGCTCCGCAGGTGAAACGGTCACCGGGTACTTTGTGTGTGTGTGTGTGGCGGGTGTTTCTCTAGATGATGATAGGTTAAATAGTTCTCCTACCCTTTGGAATTTGTAATTTACTCTTCAGAAAGAAGAAGGCTGGTGAGGAGCACTTATTAAACATCTGGTCCACCTCTGATTTATTAGCTATGACGTCATATGCACTGCCAAAAATGTGCAAACTTTCCTGGATTGTGTATTATTATTGTATATTAACAGATGCTTGAAGGTTTCTGTATTTCATTTGTCAACCAGGGGGAAACCATGAAACCAGTTTTTATGCCTTTTAGGCATTGCAGAGAACTTCATATGAAAGCAGAGTTTCTGTTATTGTAGGTTGAGGTTGCAGAATCACTCGCCTGCAGGGATTTGAACCTGTGCCCATGCTATTTTGTATTTTTTTTGGGGGTTAACAGCTTGGATTATATCATAGCTTGTCTTAAAATGTTATTTCCAAGTGACAGCTCCATTTTATCACCACGCCAGAGCCTAAATTCCTCATGATTGGCAAAGTTTGTGTCCATCTGCTGACTTAAGATAGCGCAGTGTCTCTCTGTAATGTTCAAAGATGAAATAAGCTTTCACTTAATTCCCCCTGTGGCTTTGTGCCATGTGCTTACATCTGCCAAGCTCTCATCCAAAAAAAAAAAAAAAAGGATCAATAGTGGGAGGGACAGGAGATAACTGCTGCATCAATCACAGCCACTCTGGTGGGGGCAGTAGCATGAGATGTTATATTTCAATGAATGCCTCTCCAGTGGAAATGCCATTTTAGTCATTAGTTACCTTCATTTTAATTTAGTGTGCCATCACAGCAGTGACAACAGAGCGACTGCAACTACTCTCTATGTCAGCTTGCTTTATGTCTCACACTGTATCAGCACATCAGGGGCTCTATGCTTGCAGCTCGTCCATTCGTCCGTCCTATTCTTCTTGCATGGATAAACTGATAATGATTTTCCAACGTCACGTCAACACTATTTTGGCCCAAACTCTGGAATTAGTGCTCTGACAGCTTTTCTGACAAATACAGTATCTAACATAGGTGGAACAATGACACGATGACATTTTATATGTAAACAGACATACTTGGGAATGGAACGGCACATTGTGACCATATAGGTTGGTGGAAGAAAACAACAGCTTGGTTGTAATGCTCGCTTTAATGCTGAACACATGCTTTTAAAAGGATACGACAGATGCTGCATGAATGATAGTACAAGTAAACACAAACTGATGAACGTGTACCAGCAGCTGTGGCGCAAACATCTCTGTCCGACCCCCTTTAAACTCCTGACCGACCACTTCCCCTTTTTATTCTCCCAGGATCAATGACCCTAACCTTCCCTAACCTCTCATCTAATTTCCTAGAGCAGACACCAGACCTGATGTTTCCAGAGTGAGACTTGGGGCGAGTCCATTGTTTGTACTGCAGAGAGGCAGGAAGTGCACATGATTTTGTCCCCACGCCTTCTGTGGAACTTGCCAGTATTGTATAATTTTGTTTAACATAGAAACTGGAGAACTGGTATAATGATGACACCATGTCTTCATCTGAGTAGTGAGCTTCACCTTACCCAATGTGTCCGTGGGTGAGGGATGCAAACTGCGTACGAAGTACGAAGCCTTCATAGGGGAAAGAATTATTTGAATGGTTGTATTACTGTTATTTGTGTTTTTAATTCATGTTTTAGAATTAGCTGTTGGAACAGAAATATTTACATCCAAGTGACTCAATTAGATAAAAGCTCCATGGCCTGGATTTATATACGGCTGCATAGTGGTATATGACACAGGATGGGCAATAACACCTTGGTCTTAGCACCATTGTTGGTTTATGTTTGAGCAGTCTGCCTGTAGAAAGCCTGTAAAAACACCTTTCTGGAATTTCTGGATGTAGAGCAGGTTGTGGAAAAAGGCTGGCAGCAAGAAAAACAGGAAGCAGCTAAGAATACACCCAAATGGGACATTAGGCCTATATTGCCATGTTTTCACCAAAAAGACAGAGGCTTCCTCCACTTGTTTCCGTGAAAGAAAACAAGGACAGGAGTTTCCTGCTCGTTTTTATAGTCGATCTGGAACAAAGTCACCATTAATTGTTATTTTATGTGAAATTTGCAAAAAAATACTTGTACTAACTGATGACAGTAAAGTTAAAATAGAGATTTTCATCAGCAGACTTAAACATCGCAGTTTTCACTTTTCCACTTACTTTACATATTATTTATAATTCAAGCTTCCTTTTTTCTGACTCTATATTTTTTTGTCTTCTTTAAAAAGGAAAAAACACACAGTTGATATGTTTCAGTCCATTCGGGTTGAGTAGCTCCACAGACCTTTACCAGGACGTCACTTACACATACAGCATACAGATTCACATTTCTACTGTATCATTTTATAATTAAATTAGTAGTCATTATCTTAAACAGTATTTAGCTTCATTTGAATCACTGGGAATATAATATATACTATATAGTGCTTCTCTTCTCACCACATCTCAGATTCATCCGTCTTTCTCTGTGACAAAAGACTCCCTCGAAGCACCCCCCCCCCCACCCTTGCTAAACTAAATTGCAGACCCCCTCCTTTTTCCATCACTATAAGTGCCTGCTTCTTTTCCAGACAGCTCTGCCTGACCCACCCCACCTCCGCCCACTTCTCTCTTCCCGTCCACCAATCTTTTCCCTTCTCAGGGAACCTGCAGCATCCAGAGAAAGAGGCGACGGGATGGAGGATGCAGAGATGCTGTAGGCATGCAAGGCAAGAAAGGGAGAGATGCAGTTTGGGAATGACCTCGACTGCACTTGTGTTAACGCTTCACAGCTAGGTTGCTGTTTGTCTGGAGACAGGTTTTGAAGGACAGGCTGGAGAGAGAACGAGGACACTGAGTAAGGGGCGGCAGCAGCTAAACGCTGGAGGACGCGAGGAGTTCTTCAGGAGAGAATGGGTGGACTGGGTTGGTGTCTCGCCACAGTCCTCAGTTGGGTAAAATTTATCTTCCACTGCATCGTCCCATTTCGGAAACAAAGGAAAAGCCAAACCACGGTACAGTTCACATCTTAAATGAAACATGAATGATGGAGGGTTTTCAGGTTCAGCTTCCTTGTCTGTCTTTCTTGTTTTTCCTCATAAATTTAAGACTCATGCATCTGCTTGTTGAACTTGGCATCATTGGCTTTTAGTGAGTTTCCAGTTTATACTCGAGAAGGCAAATGCTGCATGACCACTGAGTTTGGCTGTCACACAGGACAGCTGTTTCGGCCATGCCAGCAGTGTTCGTATAGGGAAGCCAGTGTTGATTGGCCCATTGATTGATTTGCTGACTTCTCCACAACTTTGGTCCAGACTCAAGTATCTCAAGCCAGGAAATATGGTACAGAAATGCCTGGTCCCCAGAGGATGTACTAGGACGTTTCCTCCAGCATCACCACAATGTTGGAAACAATTTAATTTGTATAAAAAGAATAATTTCCCACCATGTTTCTTTTGTGTCTAGTCCTTAATTAGCAAACCAGTGCTAAACATTAGCATCTGGGCATTTTGTCTGTAGTATATTTTAGGTCTTCCTGGCAGTGAAATATTATTATATTCTATTTTATTTAGTCTTTTGCATAAGCCCATCTCGAAATATCCCAACATATGTGCGATTTACAAGAGGATTATCAGGATAAATGAGAAGAGGGCTATATGTGATGTTGGTATAGTACTCAGCCAGTAATGAGTCTGACATGAACGATAAAGACATTAGGACGAGACAGGGACACAAAGACAGACACCAGGATATTGCCTGTTTGACTTTTCCCAGTAGAAGGTCTGCGCTGATGAATAGAGCCATTAATCCTGCAAGCTCACCCTCAATTAAAGCCAAAGTCAGCTCTTAGTCAGGCGCTGTCTGACTGTCTGGACACGGACACCTTGAGGGTCTTTAGCATGCATCTGCCTTGCCTGGGGATGTGCGTCTTCCTCCTGTGGCACCTTGATGGTTGCGGTGCCTTAAGGTGGAATTCAAGAATCATTTTTACCTGTACTGGCCCCAAGTCCTGGCTTGTTGGTGTGTAGTGTTAAGCAGCTGAATCCCTGCAACATCCAGGTCCTCTGTTTCATGGACGACCCTCTGCTGTGACCCCTGAACATAAGTTGACAAGGTTGTGGGGGTCCTGTTGCTTCATCTAATAGTGTAGTTTAAATTATAAAGTCAACATGTATGTTAACACGTATGTTTTGTCATTTTCAACCCTGTACTGCAAACTATTTTATGTTCTTATTTACAGAGAGGTTTTTTTGCTTTCCTATCTCTGATGTTTCTGTTTTGGCCTCACAAACCCATTAGGCGTCACGTGGTGTAGCCTGCTGTTGTGCTGTAGTATTATTAGTGCTTCCCTGGGTCAGTGTGTTCTGGTGCTGGGTGGACAGTGTTTCCTCGCAGTGTTACACAGCAGAGAGAGAACAGAGGAAAACGTGCACACACATGTGAGTGTTCTGCACAGGGAGGCAGAGCCTGGCTGTGTATTGTTTTCAACAGATGGGAGTCAAGGGGGTGGGAAAGGGTGTGTGCATGTCTGTGTGTGTGTGTGTGTGTATGTGTGTTGGCGGCTTGCTGGAGTGAGTTCTTCCTCTGTCTGTCAACAACTGAGCTCCCCCTTCAACTGAAAGGTTCTAGGACATCAGCCAAGATGGCGGGACACACCCCTGTGCTGTTTATACATTCACTCTTTACTTATCTACACCTGTTTGTGGACTGTTTCCATATGTACGTGTCCATTGCTTTTGTATTTCCATTGCTTTGCGTCACTGTCTACAGATTGAATAACTTGTTCATCATTTTTACGTTTTTTTACCCACTGAGTGGCTTTACACTGCAACAGGCCAGTGTCACAGCTTTGATCAGCTGTTTACTCAGCTGGGTTCAAGGACAGTGACCTGACACTGTTTAATCTACTTCCATGTCCAAGTGTCTCTGTCCACTCTTGGCTCTGGTTTACAAAAGAGGACAAAAATAGTCAAGGTTAAAGACGTAATAAAACAAATCATACAATTGATCTGATTAGGCTTGGAAAGATGCCCGTCCTCCCTTTACTACAGTGCAGCCTCCCTCCTCTCTCTCTCACACACACACACACACACACACACACACAGGCCTTCTGTAGGTCTTTTCTGCATTTAATACTATTGGATAATAGCAGAGTTTTGAGTGAGTATCTGCGTGTGTCTATAACCCTGAAGGCAGTTTGTTTAGTAACCACCAGTGGGTGCTGCTATAACACATTCAGCATTGTGTAGTCTTCAGGGGGATCATGTCAGTGGGGGAACATTCTGTCGTCAGGTCTGTGCCAGAGACCCTCTGGATCCTGCTTTACTTTGTCTCTGAGAAGACCTGATATGTAATCATGAGATCTGGGCTGCACAGAATATGTTTGAAATGATTTCTGATCTGCTAGTTGCCTTTCAGTGTTATTGTTCCACTGTGTTGGAAGTAAAATGTTGCTACAAATCACAAATGTAGTGAAACTTGGTATAATTTCTTCTCTGCTGTATTTGCCATCACTGTCACTGCTGAGTGTACAGACACACTGTGACACACTGTGACAATGTGACTTCATGCAGGACAAGACTACAGCGTAAAAACTGTGGTTACATTTCTACATTTTTAGTACAACTAAGCTCTGTTGGCCGCAGCATGCCAAGTTATTCATATAGTATATTAGACTATAATTCTCTGGGTGGCCAGAAACATAATTCCCAATACTGCGATAGTGCTGAATGAGCAAATTAACCAATTAACAACAATTTGCCTGCATGTTTGTCATATGCCTGTTCCTGCCCAAGTGACCAGTGAATCAGTTAAGACAAGTTGGAAGATAAATAGAAAATAACAAGATATCTCAATGCTAGGTATAGAAAAAAACCAAAAAAGAACCAAAAAAGAAAAGATGGATATTGTGTGTGTGTGTGTGTGTGTGGGGGGGGGGGGGGGGGGGGGGCTCC
>JAFBJQ010000787.1:129656-151860 GCA_016785345.1 Trinectes maculatus
TTCAGTCACTGAAAATGACGTTAACGTTACTTTGAAAAACTCCGGGTGTTCCTCAGACACGTGAAAAGGTGAAACACAGTTTTAGCACCGTAACATGACGGTCGTCGTAGGCTTTAGATATCCTGGTACGTGTAAACGAAATTAACATAATCTTTTAAGAAAGGGGCCTTAAAGTAGCTTAGCTATTGTTACTTTATACTGAGAGATGCATTTTTTGAAAGGTAAGCTAAAAAAAGAGAACAACTTACCCATCCGGAACTTTGGATGCCAAAACTCCCGATAGTGCACTTGATGTGTTTATTTTCTTTATTTTCCCGACAATACTCCCAGACTTTAGACATTCGCGGTCTCACGCTAACATCACTATGCACCTCTGCTTCAGCCATCGTTGCTACTGCATCCACTTTGCTATTGCTATTGAACTTCTTCAGTGTTTTAGTTCAATATGGACGCAGATGGTGCAGGCTATTGCCCCTTACGTTTCCGGTGGTGCATTGCAACTTTATTTGCATGTATTCTAATGAATTGAATGGCGTTCATCACGTTGCTTAAAATAATATACGACGAGACGACCACAAAATTTCTGGTCGACCACATTTAATAGTCGACGTCGTCCTAGTTGACAGTGACATGAATTAGACAGTTTTTATTTGGCATTTATTTAACTGGCTGCTGTTCTGCTGCTCTGCCCTTCACTCATCATCATCGCTGATATACTGCATCCATACACAGTTATTATAAGTGATGTCAGTGAAAGACTGTCTGAATGCAAACGGCTTGAAGACTGAAGCTGAAACACAGATACAATAGATTCATGACAGAAATTTGTTTCTTACAATAAAAGCAAAGTTGAAAGGTGAACACAGATTTAGTTATTGCTTCTTATCAGTAAAAAGAACATTGCAACAGTCAGGAAAAGTAGTGTTGTTCAGTTTGTCCATTGCAAAAATCATTGCAGAGCAACTTATTGATAAGTTATGAGATGTATGAGATGTATTTCATTCTATGGCTTGGGATGATATAACATTATAATCACTATCATCACTATCATCTAACATCAGATGCACTGCCAAAGAAATGCAGTTTAGCCATCGCAATAGATGGGTTGGTTTGATGTGGTCATTAGTTTAGTATGGATTTAATAAAAATGTCCCTTAATAAGCAAATAAATAAATAAATAAATCCTCACCCATGAGTGAGGTGATGAAACTTGGCTGTAAACCTACAGTAAACCATAAGAGATTTCTTAATGCTCATCAACCCCACGTTCAGTACCTGACACCACCTTATATGGACATGGCTTCATGGCTCATGTTTGCAACACAACATAACAGTGAGCTTTAAAACCTCCTTACATGTACATGAAGACTCAGACATGGTGTTTCTTCACTGCCAGAACAGAACAGAGCAGCCAAGTTAAGTCATTTTAAAAAAAAAGAGTTTTTGCTCAGCAACAAAACACAAACACTGGTCAAACCTGGGGAAACTGTCACTTCATTAAATCTCCTGCCAGAACCAGAACCAGAGCACGTGTCGAATTCTGACATCATGATGAAGCAGATATTAAGAGTTCGAGCCTTCAGCTCTCTTTTTGACATGAGTATTTATTTCTTGACATCACCAGATGTATAGATTATAGGAGAACACCAGTTTTCCAGCGTGTCAGTCAAAGGCTGTAACCTACAGAACACTTTAACGCCTTGATAAGCTCTAACTCTGGATGTGATCTGAGGCTTCCGGTGAATACGTATGCAATCAAGTGTGAGGCCAAACAATCTTTATTGGAAGCGGCACTTACAGTCTCCAACTGTGCATTTAATCCAAACTGATTCAGATGTGCATTTGTGATTTGAATCACTCGACTCATATAAGCTGACTTTGCCTGTAGAATTGTCAATGCCACAAGATATTTGATTGGTTTGTGTCATCTTTCTTGTTTTATGTCTTGCAGGCAAGAGTTAGTCTAGTTTAGACGAACACAAGAGGAACTCATCTGTAAATTATGTGATCAAATCATTAGAACCAAAATCCCTTAAACATATCATCCCCATTTCATTCCTAGAGAACATTCAGTGGTTGCGTTGTTCCATCAGTTCCATCAGTTCCATCAGTTTTATCAGTCAGTGCCTGAGCCGTTGCCAGCCCAGTGGGATATGGAACACATGCTTTCTTCTCCCTTGGCAGTTACTTCTGATGATGAACTTTGATTTCTTTGATGAAGCCTGTTTTATCCGTCTCTTGGCAAGGACCATGCCGCTTGCCTTTATTCGAAGCTGTGAGTCATTTTTCTTCCACGTGTATAAATTATTTTTCATAGGCTGCTGTATCACAGCACTGTGGGAAGAAGCTCAGATCTTTGTTATGTTGAGCACATAGCTGCTCTCTGATGATCTTATGGATTTGTAATGATTTCAAAACATACGCCTGAATTTAGGCCAGTAAATGTTCTGTTGCATCAATCATTGACAATGTATTATACAGAGTGTTTTCCATATTACTTTCCATAGAACACAGAATCAAAGCAAGAGATAGCAAGAACCTAAGTTAGAAGTACTACTCTACACAGAATAAGATGTGGATCTGTGTGGAGAAGCTGAATTAGGTCAGAACAAAAGAGCTCCTGTGCCTCTGTTGTACCTGTAGTCGCTCTAGTAGCTGCACACTGGGTCACAACTGCCTCAGTATCTGCCTAATTAATTTTGAACCTCGAAAACTATGTGAACACAACTATGTGAGCACTATGTGTTGAAAGGGCTATTCCGTCCACATACACAAATTAATATTCTTAATTAATATTTGTTCAGTTCATTTAGTCATAGATTAGATGCCATTGTAAGACAAAGTGTTTTTTGCTTGTATTGACTTTGGAATAGTGACAGTTACTGGAAGGTTTTCAGTGAGTGCAGAGTTAGCAAAGGGAACAAAATGAAAACACACGAGGTCAGCAGTATCTTTAACATCCCAGCATGCAACAATCACAAATAACCAATAACAGTTTTTGACTAATTGTGTCTTTATTGTTATTGGCTGGAGGGTTTCTCATCTCCACAATTACTCATAATAACCACTTCTTATTTTCTCCCTCAGTGGTGCTGAGGGTCTGAGAAAAAGAAAGGATAGTTTTTTTTTCCCTTTTCACTTCTGGATGACTGAGTAATTTCCTCCCTGAGATCCACCTCGCTAAGAAGAAATCCATGTTGAGAGTGGACTTACAGAGAGGCAGGCAGGGTTGGAGGAAGGAGAGACTGGAATGCCTGGGGTGCATTTTTCCCCAAATGAAAAGCAGGTGACTCTTCATTGTAAAGACATTTGGTTAGTGGGAACGGGAGAGTAGAAGAAATGGGAGGAAGGAAAGGTCAAGAGAAAAAACGCTCCTCTTTTTGTATTTGGTTGTGAATTGCTGCCCATTGCACTTGTTCTGTAGTGGGCTGTGTACAATTAGTGGATTCACAGACACTTCCTTCTTCAGCCGCTGATTGTTGTAAATTGTCATTCCGGATAAGTTGGTTAAATACTTAACGGGAAACAGGCCTGCAGTGTTGTTGCTTGAGGCTTGGATTTGTCCTGTTGCTGAAAAAGAAGGAAAAAAAAATCTGGAAATATTTATCTCCAAGAATTTTGACCTTAAGCCACTGCGGAGATGCTCTCAACTCAAACTCAGTGCAAATTACAGTGACTCATACGCTTTCGTAGTGTGATGGTCACACAGACATTAATTCCATTAACAGATCATTACCCTGTGCACCAAACTGGATGTATTTTAACCCCTTCTACGGGAATGTGGATAGATAACTTGCATGGTGGATTTTGGGTGGATTCCCCCCACTCTTGGTAGAAATATTATATGGGTGTGTTTATCAAGATGATTAAAGTTTAGAGCTGATAGGTCAAAGGGAAAAGTGTTACAGACGGCATATTTAAAAAGAAATCTCTGCACAAATAATATTGTCAAGACAATAGTAATGAGAAATAATTCTCCACCTTATATTTGATGTTATGAAATCACAAAGAATTCAAGAAATGGTGTCATACAAACAGTAGTAGACAAAGAAGAACATACTTTATTAATCCCAATTTGGGAAATTAGGTCACTGCATTCCACATACATCTCACATGCATTTTTTAGTTAGGTCACAACATTTTGTACATCAAGTAGCATGCGGAGCAGTGGGCTGCCCCCCAAAGGAAGCGAATTTGGGGGTTAAGGGCCTTGCTCAAGGGCCCAAGGTGGTGGAGGCTTGGGAACCTCACGTTCCCAAGCTTGATAGTAGCTCAGGTCGGGAATGGTGGCGCACCCAGTCTTCGGCGGGGCTGGGAGTCGAACCGTTGACCTCCGGGTCCAAAGCCTCTTGGTCCCAAGCCCGATTCTATGACCACTTCGCCACCACCTCCCCGAATAGCTTTGTTTGAGTCACAAAGTGACCAGAGAGAAGGGCATTGTCAGAAAGCATGTTTGCATGAGTTAAAAGGTGATAAAGTTAGGTTATTAAGCAGTAAAGGAGATTTCCAATGTAAATGGAGATATGTGCAAACAAAAACAATCCAAACTGACATTTAGGTTGGTAGATGTATATCTAGAGGTTATTAATATTGAATTAATTTTATACTGTAGTTTAGAACTAATACATTATGCTTAATGGGCTGAACAGTAATACTGATTAAATCCTGTAGTGATGTACTTTTAGTAGCATAGCTCTGTACACTGCAGTCATTGCAGTCATGACTATCATTAACTTTGCATATTTAGCTCTGTATTCATTGATTACTATACTCTGAGAAAACAGCACAATTTGGTTTCTTGTACATGACACTATAATGAATATAATAGTAGGAATGCAATGTTGCACTGTCCAGCAGCCAACTGTGTGATAATAGCATTTAACCTTTGCTAACTTAGCACTAACTTTGTTTGCTGATATGCAATAAAATACAGTTGCATTATAAAAAGGAGCAACGATCTATATTTATAACTCTGGTCTACACATCAGACTGTTAATGCAACAGACATATATTCAAGAATCGTTTTTAAAGATGCTCCAGGTCTTTTTCAGTCCAAGTGAGAGAGAGAAAGAGCAAGAGTGTGACGTTGTGTGAGTTTCTGTGTGTGTGTGTGCAGCTCCTGACAGGATCATGCATCATCAAAAGAAGATATGTGATTGAACACCACAAACAAGGACTTCACTGATTACCTCTTAGGTCAGAGAGACAACCGCTCTGACTTTTCCCATGGACCTTCAGTGCAAACTGGTGTGTTTATGGTCATGTAACATCTAGAGGGGAGGCGGAGTAAGAATGTGAGAGGGAGTGGAAGTGTTCCGATAAGGTGCCTACGGAGGTGAAAAGCTGGATAAGACGTGGGGAAAGTCTTGACTAGATGAGGGCAGAGTGTTGAGTAAAGAGGTCAGGCAGCGGGAACAAAGAAAAGTGAAGGTGGGTCAAAGGTCAGCTGGTACTTGGTGGCTCCTGTTTAGCAGAAAATGATGAAGAATAGCTTCTAGTTACGTGGGAACCTACCACATTGGGGTCTGGGGGGGTGTGGGGGTCTCGGTCATAGCTAGAGCGGTGTGTTTAAGGTGTCTATGCATTTTGCAAAATTTGGGAAACAACATTTGTTTTGTTGCCATCAGTACATCAGCAGGTAGTTTTGTTTGCTTGCGTCATTGAGTGTCACTTTAGTGAACACGCACACTCACACATAGACACATAGACAGTCACAGATGGAGACATGCGGCAGCCGTCTTACTGCCTCCTGTTAAAATATCCGTCCATGCACATGGTGTCCCATATGAGAGTCAGACGCATCAGTGGCTGATTAACACAGTTGATTGGAGATGATGAACAATGGCCTGTGTTCTGTGGGGGATGTAGGGCGTATGTGTGTACATGCCCTTCACAGACTTCATCCAGACAGTATAGAAACGAGTGAGTGAGGTCAGTCTGGTCACGTTTGACTGTCTTGTCTGCTGTTAGTGGCCTGTGTATGTCTGAATTTGTTTTGTCGTCATCTCTCTGTGCTTCACTTGTGAATGCTCCAACTTTTTCTCACATGTCACTTTGATAAATTTTAAACAAAACATGATAATACCTGGTCAACTCTTGATCAATCAATCAATCAATCAATCAAATTTTATTTGTATAGCCCATATTCACAAATTGCAATTTGCCTCATAGGGCTTTAACAAAGAGTACAGGGTGTGACATCCTCTGACCTCTGACCTACAACCTCAACAAGGGCGAGGAAAAACTGCCAAAAATCAGATCAGATCAGAATCACATGATATCTTTTGGGTCTCCATACTTATTTAATTACAATTGTGCAATAATAAAATATTTTTTTAAGTCCTAGTGTCCAAGTGAAGAGTGTTTTGGTCAGATTTCCATGAAATCTACATTCATGGCCTCCAGAGGATGAATCATAATGATGCTTTGGCCTAGTTCTACTAGTGAGTCAAACTTTTTACTTCAAACAAAACAATGCATACAAATTAAATTGTAACTGTTTTGAGTTCAAAAGTGTTTCTGTAAATTGCTGTGTTGAAGCAAGAGGGCGGAAACCAGCGTTAAAGTTGACGTAGTTCCATTTTGTTATAGTGGCTGTTTCCTATTTGCAGCTGTTCTAAGGATCAGAGGTTACCTGGACTGTCAGACTTTCCTTTGTATCCACCGTGTGCACGTGTGTGTGTGTGTGACTGTACATGTGCAGTGGACAGATCGAACATGACTCGCTGTGTATATGAGGTAATGCATGAAGCAGGGAAAAGGAAAGGCCGGTGTAATCAGAGGTGATGTCACTGCGTTTTCCTCTGTCTATGTCAGGTCGCTGCATGAGACACGTGTAGTTCTGAGCGCTGAAGTTAAGGAGAAAAACAGTTTCTTTGTGACCTTATCCAGCTGGAATGTCTGTCGCTGAGCTGAGTCTGGACGGATTTATCTCCATAGTATAACATGACCTAACACATACTGAAGCTGCTCTGTGTCAATAAATAGTGATTGATAAACCCTGTCTGAAATTAGAGACACAGCATTTGACAAATACCAGAGTTTATAAATGTGTGAAAGTTGATCACTTGTGATCTAAATAACGATGATGCATTTTATAATTCAGAGTATTTAGTGGTGTTTAGCACTTAGTATTTAGTCAACAGTGAATCTTGCTTGCTAAATCACATTAGTGGTGTTAAGGTATTAAAAAACAACGTTTTTTTCACAGGATGGAAATTTGAAAACTTTCCTCCAGTGGGATCATTTGTTTTTCGTCTGTGTCACGTTCCCATCTTCCTCTTACTGTCTGCTTGTTTTCCGGTCTATCTTTACTTTGGCAGTGTGTGCTGACATCCCAGTCCAGTCTGATGCTTCATCTCGGGAAACAAATCTTATCCCTATTTTATTGCTTTTCTGTACATTTTAATGCAGCTGGAATCAGCTGGAACCAATGTGTTAATTACCAGCAAAAATAAATATGATCATACTGTAATTTGTAGTATGATGTTTTGGTTTTCTAACCCTAAGTTCCACCCTGACAAGCCGTCAGGCAGTGTATGGTGTCTCTATTGGCCATATCATACACACATAATGGAATTTTAGCATCTTGTAAAAAGATATTTCCATGAGGCATTGGTGGAGACCAAACCACAGTCTAAAGAGGGAGGGAATACTAGTGACATGTGTCAAGTGAACAAAAACCAACACATTTACCGTTTCAGCCAATGAGGTGCTCAGGTAGGTTAACACGGCACCTCCCCTGAAGGTTCCTGGAATTCCTGTGAAATGAAATGTGACATGGCGAACATGCCTCAGATAATTAAGAGAAAGCAGTGGAAGGGGCCAATGAAAACATACTGCGGCGATGATAAAAGTCTGACATCACCGCCACTGTTACAAACGAAAAGACGTCATAGACAAAAAAATGAGTCGGTGCAGGAATGGAAGATGCTGGTTGGAGACCTGTCTGTTTTTTAAAGCAAGATTGTTGGCTCTGTGAATGTGTATGTTTGTGTGTGTTCCCAGATGTAGACGTGTGTATGTGTGTGTGCATGTTTGCACTTTTTTATGCACGAGGGTGCACGTCGTGTCCGTGTTTGCTAATGAGTGTGAGGCAGGAGATTATGCGTGCGTCTCTAAGGGAACGGGAGTCTGTTCCCAGGAGCCTCAGTGCCTGAACCTTTGGAGGGGTGTGTGTGTGTGTGTGTGTGTGTGTGTGTGTGTGTGTGTACACCCTGACCTCAGCTTTCGGGGGTCCCGGCTGCTTGTCTGAAACCATTTCCTTTCTTTGTGGCCCATTGGAGAGAGTTGAGAGTGTGAAGTGTGAGGGACTGAGGTGATGTAACAGAAAGTAACTGAAAATAATCACTGAGGGTCACGTCTCCTGTGTGTGTGTGTGTGTGTGTGTGTGTGTGTGTGTGTGTGTGTGTGTGTGTGTGTGTGTGTGTGTGTAAACTTTCAGGGCTGCAACTCTTCAGTTCTTTGCTCCCCCTCCCCCCACATAGCCCTCCTCATCACCCATGTCTCCCCAAGCGACTCCCTGCATCCCCCATCCACCATCCACCCCCCAAACAATAAACAAACTGTGTGCCGAGTGCATTGCTAATGATCGGAAACAATTAAGATCTCACAAAAGGGAGCTGTCCTGCTATATTGCTCGCTGCCGTATTTACATGGTGTTTTGTGGTTAAATGATGGCGGCTGGATTTCTGGTGAGGGCAAGAGGACTAAAGTAGACAGGCCTACTAAAGAGACCTTTTATGTCTGACCTGGTAGACCAGGATATTTTGGACTGCCAGCCATTGCACTGATCAACTAAATGGGAAAGTGCCGCCCACAGCCACTGACAGACCAGAGACCAGACCTGACATGAGGCTCTGAAAAGAATGGACCATCTGCAAAGTCCAAAACACGCACCAACATGTACGACACTCTGAGGGTAGCTCACAAAACAAGTGGCACACCAGTGGATGACTGGACCCCCCAGAGTCTGTCCTGCAAGATAAACCCTGGGTGTGAATGGCTGGAGGCTGAGGAGAAGGCTTAGAAGGCTCAGAAGCTGTCAGAGGCCAGTGAATAGACTCCTCAATGAAGACGTGCTGCCTGTGTAACTCACAAATGTGTAGAGATTGTGTGTGTGTGTGTGTGTGTGTCTGTGTGTGTGTGTGTGTGTGTGTGTGTGTGTGCATGTGTGTGTGTGTGTGTGTGACAATGTGACATAAAAACACCTGTTGATTCGAGTTCATTGGACAGTGATTGAGTTTCCTGGGACAGAGTGGGGAAAGCAAAATGTCATGTACAGTGGAAAAACATGACTTGTTGCTACGGCAACATAGGCTTATTAAAGTGTTACTCCCCATGTTGCAGAAGTAATTTGATATGGAATTTGGAAAATGTGTTGTTTTTAATAATCTTTAGACAGAAAACAAGGAAGCGCAAAGAAGTATGTATGTATGTATGTATGTATGTATGTATGTATGTATGTATGTATGTATGTATGTATGTATGTATGTATATCTATCTTAGTAGAAACGTTACATTATTATTATTATTATTATTATTATTATTGCCAGATAATAAGACAACAGATATACAGATATATTGCCACACATACCACAGACAGTCACACTTACTGTATCACCCATTTCCAATTCACTGGAATCCATATATCCAAATGTCTCCCAGCCGAGCAGCTGCCAGCCAGAGCTTTGGCACCTTGGATAACAACATGCATAGATGCCAGACATAGAGACCTCCACCGCCCCCTGCAAAAGCCCAGTCCTGTGCACAGCCATTATTTTAGCCTAACTAGATTAAGCTAATCATGTTATGCTGTGGTAAGGCGTAGCCAGTAGATGGAATGAAGGGTCGGCTGTCCTGCTGTTGCCATGTGGCTCTGAAACACAAACAGTGAAATTGTCACATGATGGTTGATGAACACCAGAGGTCATATCAAGCTGTGCCCTATAATAACACACGCACGCACGCACGCACGCACGCACGCACGCACGCACGCACACACACACACACACACACACAGTGATTGTGTATAAAAAACACTTTTAGACTGTGCATTATATATTGTTCAATATATATTATTTAGAAATATCTCTGTATACTGGAATTACACAAACATTTGGGTGCACATGATTTTCTTGGTGTGGCACAGTGTTGCACTCTTTGCTCACAGCAAGAAGGTTACTGGTTTGACTCCCAGTTCAATCAGTCCTTTTGTATGGAGCTTGCATTGTGTGATTTAAAGCACTCCCCAGAGCATGCGCTCTTCGAGGAGATGTTGTTGTGTTAACTGGATCTTGCACTGCCTGGAAATAAGACATCATTAAAAAGCAGTGGGCTTTACTTTTCTTCTGCTAAGTCGGTTCCCTGTGCTAATAACAGGAGAGAGGTCACACGTCACGTGTGGAGAAAGAACCCATAAAAGATCTGTGTGAACAGAGTCTTAGAGATCCTCAGTCTGGTTTATCATTTAAATGTTAGATCTGGGCTATGATGGGACACTTGAAGCCACTTTTCCAACACGTTGCCTTTCAGGACTTATGAGAAGAAAAAAAAAAGGACGGTCATTAGTGGTTATAAGATTATTATGGTTTTTAGTCTGGGAACTACTGGATTTTCATTACTGTGACTGCTGAGCTGATGGTCCTCTCTTATGAAAATCCCTGCCAGTATGGCAGCCACATGGCCACTTCTAGCTGTGTCCACTGTGCACTTAATGGAAGCCTAATAGCGGGACACCAATTCAAACTGGCATTTCCTGCCTTGAAAACACATCAGTTATCGCTGTTTAATTTCTGCACTGAACATATGTACAGTACACTGGGATTGGGAAGGAATCCTAAATACACACAGATAATAACAATAAAAATACAGATAAACACATGCAATGTACACACTTTTTTTTCCCCAAAAGCATAATTTCCACTTTTTCCACTCATGGTCTTTAATGCAACATGATGTGATTTATTTGTGTTTTGGTTCGTGGGTACGATCTCCTCATTTCAGAGGGTTTAACTCCAGTCATTAAAAATAATAGTCATAGGTGAATAATAGTCACACAGGAAAGTTGTGAGAATTTTACCTGAGGGTTTGGTGTCCCTCTCTCACACTGACATGACTTCCTGTTGGTTCAGGAAGCCGTGTCTCAGTTCAGCAGGAGGGACTATGCAGCTAGAGATTGATAGGCTTTTTTGTGCATGAAAACAGCTTAACCACTTGGCCCTGGAGACCAACAGAAGTTAAATACTGCTGCTTTCAGTGGTCCCTGCACATGTGCACATTCTGTCTGGGCCTCACTTTGTTCATTATTCTCTGGTCAGGCTGCTTCTGTGGACTTGTTCAACGTTTTCTGCTTCATTTCCTAAATTTAAGACTCCAAACCAGTAGAATGCAGGTATGATGTTGATCAGTAAAATGGTCACAGCCTCATTGTGCTCACCTTCTCTATACTACGCCCCCTTATGTTCCTGGTTAATCCGGTTCACCATCCGTGTATTTTGTTGGTGATATTGCTTTGTTCAGATGTTATTGGTGAAGTCACATTTGAGATTACTGCTGAAAACTATTTATCTGATTATAATATCCGAGTTTGTTCAGACAGTGTATGATCATACAGATTCCTTTAAATTATGAATGAAAACGATATAATTGTTGGCTGATCTCACTACATTTGTTCCATATTTGTTTCTTTCACATAAATAGACTTTGATCTTTAGTTCACATTCGCTCATGAATGAGTTACCTGGGAAAATCTGAGATGTCCTTTGGGAACTGTCTGGCCTGGTTCAGGTTGAAAACCATAGTGCCGCTAATATCATGCTCTGAAATTATGATGATGCTAATGTATAAAGATAGCAAATGAAAATCAAATGGGTTCAATTGAATGGCATTTTGCTGCATTGATGGAATATAAAACTGTTGTGGTTAAGAACTTTTACAACATAATCACTATGATATTAATAACTGGTAAGATTGTTGATTCAGTCAACTACTATTCCGTTGAAGCTGCAACTCAAAGCTGAGTTAGGGACCAGCTGAGCAAATACACAACATCAATGAATGATGTCACATTTCTCCCACAGCTGGCCATTCCAAGGAAAATGGAAACAATACAGGTTTCTCTTAAAGACATGGCAGGGAAATAGTCAGACTTCCAAAGCTGGGCTGGTCAGTTCGCATGATGCAGACAGACACATGGGTTACACAACTCTTCTTAACACACCTGCAAAGTAGGAAATGAAGTAAGAGGATAAAAGTTTGAAACAGGAGGAAGGAGGAGATAAGGAAGGTAAACAGTTCATCCTGCCTAAACCCTAAAAACCTTACTTCCTATTGGACTGTAGAGGACACTTTGAACTGTTTAATAATGAACTGATGTCCCTGTAATGATGTAGCTGACCAGGTCTTCATTAGCTGTATTGCATATGGCCAGTTATATAAAGTGAACCTGATTCAGGAAGTAAATCTACATTATGTGTGGAAAGTGTGTGCTTGGGTTTGTTATTGATGTTGTTATTGTCGGGTCACTACATTTTAACACCAACATTCCTCCTCTGTGCTTTTGTCTTGACTGCAGCCAGAGGAGCTGGAGGCTCTTCATTCCCATACGTTCCGAGTGAAGACTTTCAAGAAGGCCAAGCACTGCAGCGTCTGTAAGCAGACCATCATCCAGGATGGACTCGTCTGCCGAGGTCAGTCATCTGTCCTGCAGCCTCTTCACGTCATCACATTGACTTTTCAGAGTAACTGCTGAAACAGGGTGTAGGTGTCATGCTGAGGAAGTCATACAGATCGGAATCTAAAGATGGCGATATACGTGACCTCCCTAATGTTTAATGATGTGGCAGGTCACGGTAAGGTCATTGGAAAATGATGACAAAGTTCTTAGGGTTTTAATGTAGATGCATCTGAACAATGCTGTGTAACCCTGTCTCCTAATATTAGTGTTGACATGTAACTCACGGGCATCATTTTAAAGGAAACATAACTGCAAACAGATTATGCTTTCTATTAATATTCATGTAATTTGTGTATTTGACAAATCATGACACCTTTACACTGAGAGAGTATCAGTGTAATCTCTGTAATGTCCTGGTCTGGTGTAATACAGAGGAAGTCCAGAGCCAAGGTTTTCCTGACTGTGAGGAAGCTAAGTATTCCTGCATGCTGTTGATTAATTGCTAACCCTTTGTTTCAGTTAGCATCGTCGGACACAAATCAAATCACTGAGAGTGAGAAATATTACAGTTGTTATCTTGCTTGTTCTTATCATGGTAGTGAACGCTGACTGTGAGATTAGTCATGTTCTTTTGATGTAAATGAATAGGCATCACTTTGATTCCTGTTATATTGTCTACATACAGTATCTATATGCATATACATATTATAAAGGTCATCTTGCTGTTGGGAGAGGATTTCCAGCTGAGGTCTTTGCTGGCTGAGGCTTTAGTTTTCAGTAGCAGTTTGGTTAGGTGTCGGGTCCGCGACCCCCTATGGGTTCACTCAGTGTCCTTCTCAGGCAGGGGGTCCTCGGACTGAAAAAGGTTGAAGATACATTCTGGTGCTAGAAGCCTTAGGCCAGAGGTCTTCAACAGGGGGTCCGCGACCCCTAGGGGGTCCGCAGAGGTACTGCAGGGGGGTCGCGAAAGTTTTGCACTATAGGACCAGTTTAATATAAAACACAATTTTATACATGAGTAGGGGGTCCCTGCTCCATCTCTCCGTCAGTTTGGGGGTCCTTGGCCTGGAAAACGTTGAAGACCCCTGCCTTAGGCCGTTAGCCATTAGACGTCCGTTAGAGGTCTTATTACATCCTGGTTTCATTAAGACTGTTTCTAGGACACATTGTGCATAAGAGGTCCATAATAGTGGGAATGTTGACTTTCACCCCATGTTAAGTTAGGGTCAGCTTGACAAATTGTTTATGGATCATCAGCAGCGTATTTTACAATGACTACTCACAATATTTATTCAGTTGTATGATTCAAATTATACCCAACCAAGAGCTTCAACCCCAGTGCTGGAATTTGCAATGACAGCTTTGTGTTGGGACAACAAGGGCAATATCTGTTTCAACATCCATCAATGGTCTGCATGAGGAGGCATCCAAGGTTACCAGGGGTCATCTTTGTGTCAGGCTTTCATCAGTTGAGTGACAGGAGGGCACAAGAAACCAGAGCGAGGCTAAGGGTTAACAGCTTCTCAGTTTCCTAATGGTGTTGGGAGAACAGTCAGTGCGTTCAACAGCTTGCTGAGTGATTTGCATGGTTTCCATTGATGCAATAATCTGTGAGAAAGTAAGTGCTGTTTTTCATGTTGTGCCTGTAATGTTGTTTTTTAAACCTACGCCGATGGCAGTTGGGTGTAACTGGAGTATAATGTGAGGCATCAAACAATTACAGGAAAGTAAGTGAGCCTCAGTAATAGACTGTAATGTGGTTTTGGTTCTCTGAACCTGCTGCCGTGGATCAAAACAAAGTGCTCGAAAATGAAGAGTATATGATCCCAAGCTGCGAAGCACATCATGTGGTCGTGGAAGTGTCTGTTTTCGGACAGATAACGAAATGAAACCAGGAGGAAATTGCTGGATGTTTGGTTTGGCACACAGCGGAGGTGGGGGTTATAGAAAAGTGAGCATTTTCCTCACATTAGTAACTTTTGAGTTCCTAAATACTGCCGGCACGTAAGACGATTAACATTTTGTTCTTTTGTTGTATTGTGTAATCACTGAATGGTCTCTGCACTGTGTCTGTTTGTGATCCCAGGATAATATTTTACAGGAGCAGTCTG
Organism: Trinectes maculatus; assembly: GCA_016785345.1. NCBI lineage: Eukaryota > Metazoa > Chordata > Actinopteri > Pleuronectiformes > Achiridae > Trinectes > Trinectes maculatus. The sequence goes on from JAFBJQ010000787.1 coordinate 144,444, forward strand.
TTTCACATGATAACAGTTAAATGCTCACACCTGAAAGCTGCTCAACACGACCTCAGTCTTATGTGGTGGCCACTGACCTGATTAGTTTAGTAATGTGCCTTTTTCAGCGGTGCCTCAGCTTTATCCGGCTGATCTACTGACAGCTTAGTCATGTATATCAATAGGCTTTTCCATAATTGTCTGGATATAGTGAGATCATGAGCAAATATGTTTGACCTTTATCTGCTCTGGTGGAACACCTTGGACAACAGGGCCGTGCTGGTCCATACCAGATGTCTCAGTGTCTTTCTTCATTGTGAGTGTAAAGGTGTAAACACACAGTATTCCCTGGATCAAGAAAGGCTTATAAATGACAACCAGCATTTATCCAGCACTTAACTCTGTGATCTAACAGCTGGATCCAGATGTTGCTGTGGTACTTTGTGGGTTGTACAGTGTGATGTGTATATCATTAATTCTCATATTGGCCCCTGTGTTTCTCATGCTGGGTGTTATAAATCACACAGACAGTGCCTGTCGTTTCTATTAGGTAGTGTGAAGCACCCTGCTGCACCCAAGCAGCATATATCTGAGGGCAATGTGAACGTGAATGAAGCTGTTGTCGGCAATTTGGGCAGCTGTTGTCATTCTGTTCTGGATGCATAATGATCAGTTATAGGTGCAGACAGTGGCTGACATATTCTAATAAAATGACACAGAACGGCACCTGGGACCATCATCACTGAACAGAACTGATTTATAGGGGAAATAAACCGTCATGACAAGGCTGCATTTAACTCTCTTCTGATTTCATTTACCTCAGTCTGCTTCCCTTTCTCTAGTCATATCTGGGTTTGATCATGTGTGCAAGCAAATGTGTGTGTGTGCGCGCATGCGCGTGTGTGCGTGTGTGGCTGAGGCAGATTTATGAGGACAGTCAAAATGAACCACAGACGCCTGTCGTCATCAAATACTTTTTATAATACCATTTTATCCGCCTGTGTCTGTGTCATGGACTCGTTAAATCCCAATTTTGCCAAAACTAAAAGTAACCAGCAGGTCAGGCAGGCTGAGGTGATGCAAGAGGTGGGAAATGGAGGTCACCTGACCATTAAGGTCCTGTGGAGTGGGATAGTGCAACATCTATTTTTCACGGGGCCTTTGCCAGGGTTTGAATGAGTTGCATGATGTCACCATTTGGCTCCTTACAACATATCACTGATCTTTCCCTACCAGAGAACACATAAGCCTATTTACCAAAAATGGAAACATATTTTCGTACGTCTGTTTGTTTACATATCATCTTTAGTTTATGACTTTATGGCTTTATTCCTTTGAAACTGCCTTCGACATGAAAACGGTGTCCTGATGAAGATTCAGCACAGAACAGCAAAGGAAGCGGGAGAAGCACTGCAGGATCCAGCCTCTCCCTTCCACCGCTCTTGTTGTTTACTAACATTCCCCAGTCACATGTTCTCCTAATGACAGGAGCACTTGGACTTCCTCTCTGTAACAGCGGTTGCCAGGATACAAGGTGTTAGTAACTTTGACAATAGCGTGTTGACGCAGGTCAGGACTGCGGTTTTCCAGTAACACTCCCACCTCCATAGAAAAGAAAAAAATGGAAGGGTATTTCTGGAGGAAAGGCCCTGAAGGCAGGAACTGGCTTTTCTATTCAGCAGTTAAATGGATGCTGTGTGTTATGGTGTGTGTCAAGCAGCAAGGAAGGTGCTGTTGTACATTTAAAATTGGGGCCTGATCCAGTCCTTATAATTCTGTTGATCTCCATTTGTGTTTTTGAAAACATACACATTTTAAATAGACACACACACACACACACAGTTTACCTTCCAGCTTAATAATAAAGGGAAAGTGATTGTTTGAACGGTTGTGTTGTTCTGTGAAGAAGTTCTCTGCAACAACTGGTCTGCACATAAAGGAGACCACACTACTGTCCCCCACTGTAAACACAGACCTGCAAAGACGGGCTGGAGACACTTTACTATAGCAGGTGTGTGCATGTGTGTGTGTGTGTGTGTGTGAGAGAGAGAGACACAGAGAGTAAAGGTTATCATATATAGCTCTGTTCTTGACTGCTGAGCTCATACAGATGGTATGCAGCAAATACCAGTGACAGTTAAAACACACACACACAATTAGCTGCACATAGACCTTCAGTGTCTAAAGAGTGTGACCAGGTTGCGAACACACACACAGACACACACAGATAACATAACACTTCGCTTCACGTATTGGCAGAAGTCAGTGTGTTGCAGATGGATGAATAATATGGTGACTGCGACTGTCTCCCAGTCTAATGTTATTATCCTGATCCACTCAACAGGACTGGACAACGACAATGACTTTGTCAGAGTGAGGGGCAGAGATTCATAGTTCTAAAGGTTAAACACGATTTAACTGCGCACTACTTGCTTTCACTGTCTGAATGACTTCATGTGCGCATCTGTACAGCGACTGCCCATCCACTTCCATTAAATCATAATGTAATTCAAAAAACGAAGTTTGACAACAAATGGCCAAACAATAATTCCCTGAGTAGCAGCCACTACTACAGCAGTTGATGCAGTTAGGATGCCATCTGTTGGATGAGTTAAAACATCACTGCTGAATTGTAACTGATTGTTATTGTCTATTTAAATGAAGTGAATCTGTTATGGGCGACATGGTCATGTGCGTGGCGTTTGTATGTTGTATGTTTGTAGTCGACCATAGGTGTGAATGTAAGTGTGAATGGTTGTATGTCTCTGTATGTTGCCCTGTGATTGGCTGGTGATTTGTACAGGATGTACACTACCTCTTGGCCAGAGTGAGCTCGGGTCGGCTCCATCTCCACTAACAACCCTCAAAATGATAATAATAATAATGGGTGGCTGGATAAATCTGTTTTCCTGCTCGGCATTCTTTGACTCATCCATCCATTTCCTGTTGGCCAATGTAGCTATTGTGTTTCCAATTGGTTTTATTTTATTCGTTAATGCATTTTCATATAGGAAACACTCTGTAAAGCATAACACCTGCCGCACTGCTTCAGAGATTACATGAAATCACATGAGAATGACAGCCAGTAGTAATTACGGCCATGATCCACACATTAGAGATAATCTGCAGCTGAAGAAATAAAAGTCATTAGTCATTAGTCTTGTTTTGTCCTTAAAGCAGGCATCACAGTATATCTTGTAAAACCTCTACCTTAATGCTCATCTTACTACTCCATATGGATGGGTATTAATTAATGAGCAAATTAAAAAATACGTTTTATTACCGTTGGGTTAGATAATTATATTTAGATGAAGAAACAATGTCCATCAAGTAAACCTAATTTTTAACATATCAGGAAAAATATTGAATGTTTAATTTAATCTGCTTTTTATCAAAAGTCAAATTGACACGTCTCACCTGTCATTCCAATTACAACCTCCAGGTGTCAGCAGAGTCCCATTTTTCTAAGAGAGACCCCTATCCGTACATGTGCAGCTTAGTCGCAAAGTAGACTGGGAGTTTTTAGTGAAAACACCAGTCCGGAACGTGTGCCGCTTGTTTAATCAGCATTTGTCACGCTTCCTGTCATATTTACATGTTAACTCTGCGTGGTTTTGGTAGCTACTGATTGTATCAGGGGAAACAGCTGTTCCAACCAAACAAAGCCTGACTGAGTCTCACAAGGACATAAAAACAGACACATAAACTTGCTTTTTTAAAAAAATCACGATGAAACAAACAAAAGGCGCAGACCTGAGTACACAAATGACTCCATGGAAACTCGGGCTCAGGATCCATCCTGGAATGTGACATGTTAGGAAAGCAGCCTGAGCAGCTGGATGAAGGTGGGGCTTTGCCCACAGAAACCCAACACTGGCAGGGACGTCTGCTTGGGAGAAGGTGTGGGTTGAATGTTGACACCTCGCATGAGTCAAATGATAGATAGTAATGACCAATAGTGAATAATTACTCACCTTCATACAACATATCAGGACCTGCAAAACGTCTCCGAGTGGCGCACAACTGTGTTGGAGTGCATGTGTGGGCGCATGTCTTCATTTGTCAGCTGTGAGATTGAGACGTTAAGTCATGTGCGGTGGCCAGCGTCACTGCAAGAGCTGTGAAATGCTGCCACTTCCACAGGGCGTGTTGCAAGTGGGATTGGGATACAAACACCGACGTGGTTTTCAGCCATTGTGCACCGATGTTTACGGGAATCTCAGGAATATTCCCAGGAAGACTTATTCAAACGCAGCCACTGGCTTGTGGGGACATGCTGGGGTTTTGTTATGACCTGCCTGTAGAGCACAAAGCATAAGACTGCCGATATTTCATCATTTACTTTTATTGTTATCAAATTCCAAGGAAATGATAGAAATGCACTACATGCATGTGCTAGTCCAGCTCTCCAATGGTGATCAGCCTGCAACCCACTGTTTCCTGCTGATGATGGGAATCTTTAAAAACAGGTTACAAAAAAAAATGTCTCTTCACTACTGAGTATGATGGTGTGTCTGTGTGGGAGAACTTCAAAATAAAATGCAGTGGATTTGGTCGCCTTAATGACAGAACGTGTCATCTGGTGGAACAGCAGCTCAGTGACATGTTTTTAACCACATTCAAACATCAATAGCTCTGTGGCGGAGGAGGCAAAAGAGACAACACATGTTAGTAGGACACATTTGTTCACTGTAAAACGCTAAAATATTGAACATGACAAACTGAACCAATATTGATAATATTTAGATTATATTGAATAACCGCCCTTCACCTTTTTCTTCCACAGAATGACTTGTTATCGGTTCACAGTGGTTACTGTAGCCAGAGGTATCAAATAAATGTTATGTTATGGAAATGTGGAAAAGGACATTTTCAAAACAATAGTTACCCTACAAATGTAAAACACTGTTGTTGAATTTGGCCTGTAGTTGTTTTGCCTTATCATTGTTTTCCCATTCCAAATCCAAATATTCACTTTGCACATTTCCACGTCAAATGTTAGGCACAGTGGAAATAATTATCAGCACAGTGTATGTTAGTGCGCTGTACGTACTCGTGTCGGTCCTCACGTGTTTGTGACTGTGCGATGAGGGCAGAGAGGGAGGGATGGAGAGAGGGATGGAGAGAGGGAGGGTAGAGGAAACGAGCCAGCCCTGCCCTCTGATTGTGTTCAGTGGCACACTCCCATGCCCAGCCTCATGGGAGTGTGCGTTCATTCCAAGGGACTACGGGAAGGAAATCACCAGGCTTCAGTCTGTCATTCTTTCCCCTCATCTGATGTTGCATTTCATACCACATCCCCACAGTCACACAGCAACTGGTGTTCCACTCTCCTCATCATCCCCTCATCATCCCCTCATCATCCCCTCATCATCCCCTCATCTGTGTCTTCTCATTTTCCTAATGACTGATACGAGCAGTTGTTGCACACTACTACTCTGTTACTCATCCTTCCCATGGATGGTGTCCAATACCTTCGCTCCAGGCATCTTCTCTCTGTCCACCAACCCTTCCCCCTCCTTTTTCTTCCTTCACTCCACCGAGAACATTTCTGTTTATTCTCCAGAGCTCTGCTTCCTAACAAGGTAAAGCCAAACCCGAGCGCCTCGGCCTCGCCGCCTTCACACCCAATATGGAAGTCCTGCTTTTTCCCATGTGGCCCGCCACTGGTGTTTACTGGGGACTCACGTGCCTGAAACGGCACTGGACATTGTTCCGCTGGACATGGCTTTAATGCTTATCAAGCAAACAGCGCTGTTTGTTTGAATTTCATATGCATGAGGGCATTGTCTAGGAATGATGTTACAGCTGGCAATGCAGCGGCTCATTGTTTAGGCCTCTCATTGTGTACTCCTTCTCCAGTGCTGGAAGAAGCACTGTAAATATAGGGTTTCATTTGAAGTTTTGAAATTATTTATAATGCAGAAACAAACGACAAACTGTTATATCGTTATCTACTGCATTTCAAATTTCTTACTACCTATGTATTCAATAATATCCATCTTAAACATCATACAGTGGCTGGTTGGTTTGAGCAGTTGTATCTGAGTTGTTTGGCTGAATTTGAGTAAATTTCCTTAATTACCTTTCGCTGATGTCATTCTCCTGCTCTATTGGTCAGTTTTGTCCAAAGTGCTTTACAGTTACTTCTCCTGCACCCATTTGGCCCCTTAGTTGTGTGCATAGGACAAACATATATTTTACAGCTGTAATTGTAAACACTGTGTCATAGAGAACCCATTACACAAGTCTCCATATGTTCTAGCTATAGTTCAAGATATAGTATTTGAATATTGTGGGGTTTTGGATTGTTGCATTTTCACTGCAGCGCCGTGGGCTCCCAGTTATTGTGATTGTAGTTTTTCACTCTTTTGTGACAATTTATGGATTAAATGATAAATCAGCTACTCTCCCATTCGATATAATGAAATAGTATTAATTAATAAAGGAATATACCTATCACTTGAAGCAGTAATAAAATTCAGCATGTCTTACTATGGGTTGAGAAATGTGAAACATGAAACCTTGTTCAGAGTATGCTGGTGGTCCAGTGTCTGCTCCTCGGCCCGAAGACGACGTCGGCACCAAACTGTTGGCTTTGACCATGGGAACTCTTTTTAGACATGGACATGGAAACGTGACGCTCACTAGGATTTCACAGTGCCACCCACATTTGAAAGCCTCTAATTAAGAAGTCATTCTGACTTTCAAATGTTACCCCCCCAAATGCAAATATAGCCCTTCCAGTGCTTAAATAGAAACTAAATGCACCATGATAGAATTACACATTTGGCTTGAAAAAGAAAGTTTCTCACTTAGCTCAGCTCTAGCATCTACAGTATGCACCTCCTGTCTGACTGTTGGCTGGGGAGAACGTATAATGTACTCTTCACTCCTATGTGTGAATGTGATTATTTTTATGCTCATGTTATAAATAAATAAGAATTTTTCATAATAAATAAATAATCTTGATGTCCCTGAAGAATGAAACAATCAATATCTGCTGGGTAATATTTAATGCCTTTTGTTTTTCAGCTTGAATGTAGCCACACTTAACATACGTCATATATTGACCCTTAACCAGACATAGGGGTATTTTTTACCTTCATGAATCTATAGAGCTACAGTGAAGCTATTTAAACAGCACTGGCCTGGGACCAATTATTAAAAGTTATGACAAACTTCACCTTGTAAATCAGTTTTTTAATAATTCACCAAATCCATTAAATGTATTAATTCAGTCAGTGCATATTGTTTGCTTCTTGTCATTCCACTGATTTTGTGTGCAACATTTGTGCTTCTGTAACTATGAATGTCAAACACCATCTGAACACACAGTTACTGTAAGACCCTTAATCCCCATTACATTACACACATTACTACACACACACACACACAGACACACACATATATATATATATATATATATATATATATA
>JAFBJQ010000787.1:151907-173114 GCA_016785345.1 Trinectes maculatus
TGTGCATCGGCAAGGACAAAGTGTTAAAGAGACTCACTGTGAATCTGAGGAAAGATTACAGCTATGATACACTTCCTTAAACATGAGACTGACGACAAACACACACACACAAACACACACACACACGCAGAGCACTGGCCACAGCCCAACCTCATATCGCTGCCTAGACGGCAAATCGCAATTCCTATTACATTCACTTTGAAAAATGTGGCTGGAGACAGGAAGAATAACTGGTTGCATAAGGTGCACCATGTTCCAGTACAAGCATACACTCGTCTCTTTATATGGAAAGCCTGGGCCTTAGCACACAGAGCTGTGTTTTCACTTTCACTGATGGACTCTGACTATTTATGAGCTGACAGTTCAGGTGCTCTCCACTCTTGACCCTTATTTGTAGACCCAGTGGGAGTGTCCAGAGAGCAGGGAGGAAGTTGACATCTTGTAAAGTGGCTGTTTTTGTCCACAGCAGCAGTGGGAAATGTTGAATGGAACACCTTGAACTCCTGTAGGTACATGTTCTCCATTGGATAAACTATAACGATGATCTCTTGGGTTTTCCTGTCGCGCCGTCGTCACATTACGATTACGACGTGACCTAATGCTTGTTTATGACCAGGGAGCCTACCTGTGAAAACTAAACCTGAGAGGGGGAACAAACTATCAGCCTGCTTGTATTAAACTGAGAGCATCTTCTGTGCTGTGTGAGGACTGAAAGGGACATAAGGGTTTAATAATTATGTGCAACAGATTCTTTTCTGTATCATCTTGATGAGCATCTTGTAAACAAATGTGCAGCGTTATTAGGAGTGTTGCTTTCAGATGCTGCCACATTCATAAGTCACAGACTGTAGATTGCTTCTTTAACGAGGCATTAATACGATGATTTAATACTGTGAAACAGAGAAACTCTCAGACAACACTGTTGTACTATTATATGCTCTTACTGTGTTTTCATGTCTTTCACAGTAATGAATTTAGCCTTAGACAGGAGAGCAGTAACCCAGGAGCACAAAGACAACACTGGCCAGTATTAGCCTGCGGACAGCAGATATATTTGACTTTGTCCACAGAACAAACAGTGCTGATGGTGCATGAACATCTTGCTTTTTCAAACAGGACCACACTGTTTGGAGTCTTCCTTCCTTTTTATGAACTGTAAGGTTAATTCACTTTGTTTTTCTTTTTCTCTGTTTTCTCCAGTGTGCCGAATAGCTTGCCACAAGAAATGTGAAGTCAAGGTAAGAGTCATGATATGTTTTTTTTGGCATGCTTTGGAGATTTTTTTTTTTATATTTGGATGTTTCTTCCTCATGTAGAAGTGTGTGTGTATATATAAGGGCTCCTGCACAATCTGATCTTGTCCTTCATAATCCATACAAGCAGTTTGGGAGGAATGATTACGTTTTGGGTGGAGTCGGCGTCTCCTCAGGATGCGCATGTGTGTGTTTGTGCGTATGTGTGTGTCTATACGTGCAGATGTTGGGGTAGGTGGGTAGTAGTTTATGTTCCGAAAAAAAAAAATCTTAAGAATGTCTAAACAAGTGCTCTTTGTCCCAGAATGTGTTTATGTTGGATGAACTCTTGTATCTCAGCGATCACCCTGTGTCTAAAAATAAAAGCCACTGCAGGCTTCTGTCACTCAGTGCATCTTTGGAAAGTGTGGACAAGAGGTTGTGGGGAAACCAGAGTGAAGCTGAACTTCCTGCAGGCTTGGTAAAGAGGGAAAGTTATGTGTATTGTGGATACAGGCTCAGCTGCTATGTGGAGTTCATACTAATTTTGCACAGGAATATCAACATACCCACACACACACACACATGAACACACACATACACAAACACACACCTACAGCATATACTGTATATACACAGGCTTCATCTGGTATCCATTATTGAAATGGGTGCTGCTTGCCAGCTTTACCCACTCTGGCTTTTACTCACAGGAAATGCCAGGGGTGCAGGGCAGACAGGCCACACTAAATATGAGGTGTGGGCTTTGGCCCAATGGGACAGGCCTCCATTATGACAGCTATCAAACCAAATGGCTGAAATAATTTGCCAAGTCCTCATCCACTGCTGTACAGACGTTTGAATTGTATTTTTCCAAGTGACAATATTTTGTCTCCTGCATATTGGGGGAAAATATTTTGTCTGAGGAGCAGGTTTATATATTAGTTTATATTAACCTAGGCTCTTTCACCATCAGCATCATCATTTTTTTTCCTGATGTAATGATTTTCATTTTCAGCTTTCAGCACACAGTCCCATACATTACAGAAGCTGGTAAATGATCCCTTCTGCAGCAGCCTCTGGCTATTTAAACACATTGCAGTGCAGTTTAATGATCTGTTGCATCTGACAGTGTAACATTAACATTGTAACACAGCTGCAGTTAGTGTATGATCATGTCTGCTATCTCCTTGAAACTTGTCATATAATTATGAACTGTTTCCCTTTAGAAGGATGTTATTCTAGTGTCTGACCTCATGGTAAATCATTTCCTCTTTGATAAATGAAAACTGTATTATGAAAGTTTTAACAGTATCAAAACTAGACCAATGTTTTAGACAGTGATTATGATGAGTTGTATACTTATATTATTCAAATCAACGTAATGGTCTGATTTTTATGTTTGATTGTTTTCTTAACTGTATTAATTGCATGAAGAATTTTAGTTGTTGATTAATTACTGGATATTTTTTGGGAGAGGAGGTTATGTAGTTCCTGAACATCTGGATCTTTGTTATATGCTGATCAAACAGCATCGAAGTAACAGACGTTTAATGTTTAACGACTTTATTCAGGGTTTGTAGCTAATTCAATAACCAGTGCTGTTTGTTTCTCCTGCCATTTCATGACATCACCCAGACCCCTTGTGGTTGCATTACATATTATCTGTTTAATATTTTTGGACAAAGGGACACTTTCGCATACACATACTGATTATTTCTTATTCTTCTTTAATGAAAAGTGTTTGTAACGCTTAACACTTGATGACAACATGAACATCTGTACCAGTGAAATGTCAAAACTCAGGCCTGGTTTCAGATTTTTCATTGAATATGTCATTTTTTTATTTTATTTTGCTGTACTGAATAACAGCACACGATGAAAGAAAAGATAAACTTATTTTATTTTATTTATTTATTTGTTTTCATTTTAAGAAGCCAGAGGCTAAATTCGTGAGAGAAAGGGAGCCCAGCTCATCCACCCCCAGTGGCTTTGTATAGAAAAACAAAACTCTCCGTCTCCAAAAACCACAGCCGCATTTCCTTTTCTAAACAGTTCGACCAAAAATATCAGAGCGTTGGCAGAAGGCAAATTGCTGAGAAGCCTGTGAAGAGAAACACAAAGCAGGACAGGGTCAAACATGATCACCACTGACACATCAGGCCTGGACACATCAGGCCTGATGTGATTCTTCCTCACACTAATGGGATATGACTATGGACTGATACGTGGCCCATATTTCACCAGGCCACTGCAAACAAATGGTCAGTCTGGCACACATGTGTCCTCACCTCTTTGGCGTGTTTACTCACAGCTGGATGTGAAAAATGCTTTCAATCTTGTCAGTAAAATTTCACTTCTGGATGATGACAGGCGTTAGATCACCTTGGAAGTTAAGACACAAGTAAAGACAGAGTAGATTTTTTTCCTGTATTGCATATATACACAGTAACTTTCCATTTCTCGTTTCCTGACTCTGTCACATCATCTCCTTTTCCTCAAAGTCCCTGTATAGAGACAGGATGTCTGGGATTTCCCTGCTGTGAGAGCATTAAGGAAAGGTAAAACCTAAAGAGCTTACGCTCTGCTCACCCTAATTTCAGTCCTACTCCTCATAAAATACATCAGGAGATACTTCTACAGTTCCATAGACTGTTTTTGTACAGTCCACCTACATTCTGATCTTTCTCATATCGACAACACTCAGCTTTTCTCCAGGTTTGTACTGTAATGTCTACGCTATGTGTTATATTATATATGTTTAATTCACACATATGATGGTGAAACATATCCTAAAATATCAATATTGACTTGAAAAACTGCATGCAAATCCACATGTATGCACTCTTACCCCACCATGAGTGAATTTTTTCCCTCAACTTCACAATGCTCATTATGCAAGAAAATTGATATTTATCCATTAAGTTAAAACACTCAATCCCTGTCTTCCATCACTGCGATATTCAAAATTGTTCTGTCAAATTTAAACATATAAATATACTTTGTTCCTGGAAGTTTCTGCATGATACTACAGTACATACCACTGAGGTTGAACAAGCAGTAATTCTAGCACTGTGTGCGTGTCAGTCACTACTGTTTTCCAGCATTTTGAACATTGCTGAGTGATCACCTGGTGTAAAGTTCTCAGTGCAGCTGAGAATAACGCAGGCCATTGATCTTCTGTTATTTATTGCCTCCAACGAGTTGACACGTCCAAACACCTGTATCTACATATGTGAGGTGCGTCACTGGGAGAGAACATTGGGTTTGCAGCTGGCCTTTCTCACAGTTTGTATAACAGGAGCAGGTTACTGGGTAGAGTCGGTCACGAGGCATCCATCCATCCATCCATCCATCCATCCATCCATCCATCCATCCATCCATCCATCCATCCATCATCTGCACACTAAACGACAGATGGCATACACTCTTCAACTAAAAACAGGGACTAACACAGGGATTTGTGCAACACGGTCTTCAATTAAATTGTCAGGAAAATTACTGACTTAATTACTTACACTGTGTGCAACTTCACTCAAAACTAATGTGGAGTAGTTTGTTGTATAGTATCCCGTAGATAATGTTGATTCTTTAAAACTTTAAGATCAGTTAACATATACAGGATTCATATCTTTAACATAACATTACCTCTGGTTACATGTGACACTAAGGGTTACATAAGGGGCCCTTATGTAACCCTTAGTGAGGTTGTCGGTGTGGTATTGAATCCCAGTAACTCCTTTAACGACTTCCTTCCTGGTCCATGTGGCCCAACAGAGAGTGACAAATGAGACTTACAGTAGCATGGAGGTGGGGGTGGGGGTGTGGGGGTGTGGGTGGGGTTATTACTGCTAGGAAAACATACCAGAGGCCATGATCAAATCATGTCATGATGACAACAGGAGAGACAAGTGAAACCGATGGGCAGCGTCATAATATAATAATAATAATAATAATAATAATAATAATAATAATAATAATAATAATAATAATAATAATAATAAATGTACACAAATCGTATCTGACAATAATATTATCTGTATTTTCAAGTGAGCAGCTCCTGGTCTGATGGCGGACACATCCGGCCTGTAGCTTTGAAGCTAATTGAATTAGCAGTCACAGGACAGAACACATGTTCGCTGCTCTGCCCTTCTGCTTGTGACAGGAACACAACAACAGTACAAGCACGGGATACATCATATGGCCTCAAACACAGAAATGATTTCCCTTATTTTTCTTACGATTCTTCTTATTTTCATATAATGTTGCAGCGTGTCTAAATGTTTTGGTGGATGTGGATACGGCACATTTAAAGCTGCATTGTTTGTGTTTTTTGGCCACAGGGAGGAGCAGGACAAGCTGAAAACCCACACAACCTATAATTAACTCATAAATTTGTTATGGACAACATGTTAGGCAATATGCATAGTTCGACATGCAACAAAGAGTGAACCAAAATAGTTAAGCTATGGGCCATAAAACTAAAGGCTTGTGTTTGCAAGTTGTGACAAATGTAGTTATAGAGTGATTAGAGAGGAACTGCAGTCGGGTGATAATGCTGCAACATCTGCCCCCTCACATTATTGACATAGTGTTAGGAATGGGTTTCTACTGATCTGCAATCTTCATGAAACCCTGAAAAGAGTCATCCATCCGTCAGCTGTCTGTGAACCACTGTGCGAGCCAGTGGCTCATGGCCACGTGTTTGGTAACTGCATGGTAGCGACATGTGCATAGATACAGCAGAGGAAAACAAACAGGAACACCCTGCCTTGAACATGATGGAGTAATCAAGAGTTGCTGGAAAGAATTTCAACAACGGGCCAAGTGGATGAAAGAGACAGCGATGGTGGAACTAAGCGAAGGGGCATGGATCTGTAGAAGAGAAAGCTGAATTAAACAAAAGTTTATACACACATATATATATATATAGAAACAGCCTGTTTTTTTGGAATTACCGAGCTTCCCTGACCACGACAACAGCTGTTGGAGAAATGCCTTTCTGGAAAACATCTCCTCGTTACATACTAGAGGGAGCTAGGAGATTTTTTTTTTTTATGAGTTCCCCACCCATATATCTCCAAGGCTGTCTGTCCTCTGATTCAAAGTGACAACATTTCCATTCAGAAACGTCCCTGCTTCCACAGTGTCTGAGCTCCTGCTGCTGAATCAGCACTATCCAGTTGAAAGAAAAAAAAACAACAACATGGTCAATTTGGTGTGTGCGCTACATGGGCGTTGGTGAAATGTAGAACTGGGCACTGGGGGACAGGGATCTGTTGCTTGGGAAAGCCTGAGTCAGACTCATGAAACTGGAACTGAGCTCTTTCACTCTTTCATTTTCTCTCTCTCTCTCTCTCTCTCTCTCTTTGTCTCCCTTTTTTATTCTTATTCACAAATTCATCTTTGTCACCTTTTCTCAAGGTTCATTTTATTTCTTCCTCCGCTCCCATCACTATTTGACCCCTCGTTGACCCCAAGCAACGAACTTTCTGAAACTGAATTGCTTTCCACACTTTTGTTTACACTTGTTTGTTGGAAAAGTCTAAATGAAGAATAGTGGCGACGCATTGGGTCAGGCACAGAAATGATTTATACTGACTTACTACACGATGCCCAGTAAAACCAGCAGTCTGACCGTTAACATTATTAGTGTGATTACAAACAACAGTCATGGGATCATGATGATAATAACAGCCGGCACACAGAACACAAACAACACATTGGCCTTTAATGCAGATAGAAAACTTTCTCATGCCTTATACTAACATACATAGATGTAACTGTTTGTATGCATTAGTGCATTGCAGTGAGTGTGGCAGCCCAAAGCTCCACATGCACTAACTAATGCCCACATAGACAAACACAGAGGGGATTTCCCACTTCCCACGCCTGAGGCTCATCCCTGCATTAAATGTGTCCATGTCACATAAGTGGTCATGTTGTTTTGTTCTAGTAAACCACATGTCATGTTTCTCCGCCCTTCCTTCCTCGCCCTTGTTATTATTAGTGAATTAAGGAAGGCTTACTGAGCCCACATCTGGCGAACACGGCTCCAGATAAAGGTGTTGCTTTCCAGAATACCTTCTGTCTGAGTACGACATCAAAGACACTCGCCGTCCTTCCATGTTGAGACATAATCGTTAATGTGCTACAAAATTTGTACCAAGCATTCTTCAGTAATGTCTGCTACCGGATAAAAGCTGGTGAGAGGCCACAACATTAGTAGGGTGTGTGCGTGCGTGTGTGTGTGTGTGTGTGTGTGTGTGTGAGTGTGAACCACTGCTGTTAAGGGCTACCTGGCTATAATCAGGACTCCAGGTGAGATAAAAGCCAGTCAGCATGTGCTGCTTGAATCAATAGTTTCATGTTAATAGGGCCATTACTTTCTATCATGTGATTAATGTGTTGTTTGCAGTAATGGGGAGACATCACCTGCTGCAGTCTTCCTCGACTTGGCTTTATAGTGGGTTTCACCTCTTTTGGTTTTTACTCTGTCTCAGTGGTCTCATCCTTGTCCTTTCCAGCAGCAGCAGCAGCAGCTTGAAGCATCATGAAACAAATGCTGCTGATTACTCCATTGTTGCTTTTATTGCAGTGTTTATGTAATAATAACTGATGTTTAATTTCATTACAAAGTTTTAAATTGTATATTATATTATATTATATTATATTATATTATATTATATTATATTATATTATATTATATTATATTATTGTGAATGGTTTCTGTCATGTGCATTCTAACTTGGTATTTCATGTTATTTGATGCTGTAAAAACGGGGGTGGAATGTATTGATCGGTGACTACTACTGCACAGAGTCTGGGTCTAAATGATGTCACCAGCCCACGATGGCAGCACCTTTATCCACAATATTTCCCTTTCATTTCTGAACAGTAGGAGTAGGAGCCTTTACAGTATATATACAGTATACATGCATTATATATACAGTCTGTGGTTGTAGCTTACTAAACTCATAATGTCATGAACAGACATATTTTATCTTTCCCAAACAATCAGAAATACTATTTAATGTACTGTAATTACTGTATGTGTGTGTATGTGTCAAAGCTTCAGATGTGAGGTGAGGTGAGATCTGGAATATTATCAAGTTATTGATTCGTTTTTAAATTAAAAGAGGGAAATTCATTTAACAACCATTTTCTAAAACTGTTAGTTCGTGTGTGTGTGTGTGTGTGTGTGTGTGTGTGTGTGTGTGTGCGTGTGTGTGTGTGTGTGTGTTGTGTGTGTGTGTGTGTGTGTGTGTGTCTCCATGCTGCTGCAGACACTGTTTGACTGTCCATCCTCATGGCTCCATGAAACCAATGGATTCATTCATGCTACTTACTGTCTGACTGTAGCTGTAGAAAGCTTGTGTGTGTGTGTGTGTGTGTGTGTGTGTGTGTGTGTGAGAGAGAGAGAGAGAGAGAGAGGGAGGGAAACAGACAGACGGGTGGCTCACATTCAACCTGTAACTGGAGAAGCTGATAACAGGGAGAGAATGAAGAATTAGATCGTGAGGCATGGAGTGTGTGTGTCTTGCGTTTGTGTTTGCGTGTGAGTGTGTGTGAATGAGAAAAAGACTTTTTGTGCGTTTGGTTTCCTGAGCTCATGTCCCGTTCCTCCCTGATCTCCCTGGGAAATTCACTCCAATATTTTTTCCCCCCATTTCTCATTACTCATGTGTCTCCCCATATGGGAGGAGAGTGAAAACGGACGAGAGGGAAGAGAAAACCCAGGCAGAGAGAGAAATGGCTGTAGCCTGTAGCCAGACTTTGTCTGCTTATTCAGCTCTGAATGCTGCTGCACTGCGCCGTTTGTGCGATGACTCTTTAGACATTTTTATGCTCGTTCTCGTGGAGGAGGAGTGAGAGAGGGAGAGACTGGCCAGACCTATTAGCTCAGAGCCTGAAACACACACACACACACACTCTCTCTCTGTCGATCTGACACACACACACACACACGCACACACTCAGAGTTAAACACTCCTCCAGCTCAGCGCTGCACCAAGGTAACACAGAGTGGATTTAGTCATAGCCATCTGGTTGGCGCGCAGAGGAAAACCTCTGTGCTTTCACAGAGGGGGGTGGAAAGGCAAGAGGACGATGCAGCTGTAGAGCACAGCTGGACGGACACAACCAGAGTGACAGACTGAACGATACACACACACACACAGTCACGCACAGTGACAGGATGGCCACCGCAGTGTTTCAGGTAAGCAGTGGTAGTGAGAGGGGAAAGGAGCTGCTGACTGGTATCTGAGATAGTGTTGCCTGTGCTGTGTTCACTTTCACAGGAAACCCTAAAACCAGTGTGGATTTGTTGTTTCATTGGTGGTGAGAACCAGAAAGCTGAGCAGAAAATACTCTCAGATGTGTATGTATGTATGTACAGTATGTATATGACCTGGTATAGGTGCTTTACCAGTGTGGTTTATGTTGGACTTATGGACTTACAATTGTGTTATCTGACCGGTGTGTGCTGAATCACAATGTGTGTCATTCATAATTGTGAGGCATGTCAGACATGGTGTCTACATATATTTGCAGGCTCTCTGTACCGCGCTGCTTTCGGTGCTACGTTCACTGTATGTATGTATATATATGTATGTATGTATGACGGGAATGTGTGCGCTGTGAGTGAGCATGGAAGATAAATGAGATGTATTGTTTGTCGGAGCCGTGTGGACTTTTCAGGCTTGTGTAACTAAGCGCTGCTTTTTTGTCTGTAGTGCTCAGGTCTGTGTGTGGTCTCACTGGTTTACCATGTTCTGTGGTCGGTGGCCCACGGTCGTCGCTGCAACGACAGTGTTGCCGTTTGGCTCCCCTTGTTTTCAGTCTCTTCTCTTCTCTTCTCTTCTCTTCTCTTCTCTTCTCTTCTCTTCTCTTCTCTTCTCTTCTCTTCTCTTCTCTTCTCTTCTCTTCCCGTGCCATCTCTCTGACCCAGAGGTCAAAGCTTGCTTTTACAAACGACATATTAATGGATAGAATCTTATATGTCACCCATCAAAAGTATGATCTATGTGAGTGTGTGCCTGCCACTCATTTCAGTGCCTCTGCGTTCACAGCCATGAACTGAGCTGCAGTGTTTCACAACAGGACCGTGCAAACGTTGCAGGATGGAAAACGTCGCCCTAGGCGTGAGAAAACCTGACCGCACTCTGGGAATTTTTGGCACTGGTAGAACGAGGTGCCATTGCCTCCAATTTGTGTCAAATTGGAGAGAGCTAGAATATGTGTGATATTCTTAGGCAGCTGTGCAGGGTAGGAGTGTACATTGACAGCTGGGATTCTTCCTGTCAGCCGTATCTTTATTGGCGTCTGGATTCTTAATTGGATTTTTGGAGAATGTGGTTCACGCAGTGTCTCGTTATAATCTGTGAAATAAGGGAAAAGCGTTGCTGCAGCATGCTTCATCAGTGCATGCATGGATAAATGCAGTGCATTTCAGTACAAGCAGAGGCAGGTCCCATTGGCCACTATTTAAAAAAAGGACTCATCATAATTAACAGGGGAGGAAGTATACCACCAGGTACACAGATCTTTTGCTGACCCCCACAGTTTCAGATTGGACAGCAATAATACATATGACCCACTGTAGTTGATGAACTGCAGTTTTGAAAATGTATTCACAAATTTGCATTTGATTAAATTATGTGGTTATGCTCCGTAAATTTTTATATGTGCCGTTCCTCTGTATTCATACAAAAAAGTCATTTTTTTGTAAAACCATGTGTGACCCACAGCTCACAACAGGAGCTGTTTGCTGCGTGATAAACACCTTCTCTCTGTGGACAGCAGTTTACCTCTGTCACGCTCTTTGGCCAGTTTTAAATGGACCATAGCCCCATGTTACCCATGACCCCTGGTCCTGTGGGAATGGTGTGCAGCCTCTGCCTGCAGTAGACTGGATCTCAGACGAGACACTTTGTCATCACTACTGTCTGGCAAAGAAACAGTACTCAATCCACCCCCTTCCTTTGGGAAAGACGCAATAGACGTATAACCACAGACACAATCAACCGCATGTATAGCTGGGGCAGACATAAGGGAGGGCTGGGAAGTTTGGGAAGGTGTGGGATGAGGGATAAGGCAGTGGTCCATTAACCATAAAAACAACCACTCCTATGAATTGTGTTGCTCCTCTGTTGATGTAATACTTTTTTGTGTGTGTCAGTCTCTGCAGATGTGGCTGAAAGTCCATTTATTAACATTATAAAGACTTTCATGGTGAAATAACCATTTTCAGTTCCGGGTCAAAGAGCCATACGTTTACCTATGTCCTGTGCTTTGTGTCGGAGAAACACGGAGAAAATTACAGATGAACAATAATAAGCATTTCTAGCCATATATTACATTTGTCAAGTAAAATGAAATATAGTCTACTTTGGTATGTGTTGCCTTCAGTAAATCCATCACACTGACGAGGGTGGACATGTAATTTTTACTGGAATTTGTGTGTCTGTACGTGTGTGTGTGTGTGTGTGTGTGTGTGTGTGTGTGTGTGTGTGTGGGGCGGGGGGGTGATCCTGGTGTTTTGACTTTTAGGGAAAAATATCCCTAGATAGCTCTTACAGGCTGTATAGTAAATCTCTAGAATTACTGTGTCAGCCAATAAAAAGACAGCTTTTAGATTCCACAAACATTTCAACTTCATGTGCTGGAAGTGTGGAAATGTTTGGACACAGCATGAAATAGGATTAGTTTGGAGTCAAATTTACTTAGACTGGTTATTAATATATATGAGTAGGCATATATACATATACTGTATATATATATATGAATACTGTGGAGTATGTGCAGTGTGTGTGTGTGTGTAGGAATGGGAGGGTGCAGAGAATTTCCCTTTTTTCTTATCAAGCCTTCAGTTCTCTCAGTGGAATGTGTACAGAAAGCAGGCCTGTTTCCTCAGTGGTGTCAGGAAGCCATTCATAGTATGGCTGTTTGCTTTTCCTGGCTGATTGATGGGGAAGGGGGCTTGGTCTCCAGTAGAAAGACAGGAAGCATCACTGCCATGTTACTCGCCATCCGTCTGTTTGGGCAGCTCGGGCTCATGTGCTGAAAGATGGGGACGTGTTTACTTTATTCAGCATGAACATGTCTTGTATTCACTCAGTTAATGTACACCACCTTATGTATTATTTTTATAAACTGTAGTGTTCATGTGACTATTTCATATATACAATGTTCAACTTCTGTGTAAATCTGTGTAAAACGTCAGATATGTGAATGGATCAATACATTTTCAGTAAACTTCAGATTCATATTGAATATGTTGGATAATTGTGCACCAAATATTGATTGGGGCAAAGGAACAACATCGCAACATTGCACATATTCGACCAGTGATGCGCATATGAGGAGAAACAGTTATATCCACAGAATAAATGTAAGCGATGTAGACGCAGAACCAGAGGAGATGACAAGAAAGACAGCAAGACTTTAATAGGATTAAACGTGGAACCCGAACCCTCCCATCCATCTGTCATTAGACACAGCAAAGTGTGTAGGCGTGAAGCTGCGTTCGTGTGGGGCTTTTCTGTGAAATCCCTCCATGTTAACATAGGTCTTACCTCCAAGCAGTGTGTTGGCGTGAGTTATGAGTTGTCGTGGTCGACTCTTAACAGAGGTTCGCCTCAGCTTGTCCAGTCTCCTCTTTTGCTTTAGGCAAACCCCTATACAAAGTCAAGATGGTAAACATGGCAGAGATGTAGCCGTTGTTGAGCTTTGAATCATATCCCATGATTTTCACTGGCAGACAGAATATCTCAACGGACACGGAACAACTTACATCCTCATTGCACAAACGCCGCACAACACTATAACATGGTGGCGAACATGTGATAGCGTTGTGTGGCTATATGCCATCCAGAGAACATTAGGCCTGAAAATACATGCGATCCAAAATGATGGTCGAGACTGTGGCAAAGCATCTACTGCAGATATTAGAGTGCAGTTACCATAATAACTGTAATGAGTGCAATATTGTAATATGTGGTCATTTTTGTGTGTATTCAAGGTTAGGGTGAAATTCATACATCAAGAATGAATGGTTGGAACTGGTTAATAATCTGTCCGTCCTGTGGTTTAGGATAGAATATATTTTAAAGTCCCCCCTTTAGTCAGATTGTGTTGATCTTATTGTTACTTGGCTGTAAGAGTAAGAATACGTCTCACTGTGAATTCTGACATGTGCACAGGGTTGGACCCTAAAAGGCTTGTAAGGCTGTTTCGTCTGCTGAAGGGGAAATGATTTCCTGTTGTCATTTAAAGTCTGACTATAAGCGTAAGCATGACTTGTGTGACCACACTCCGTTTGGAGCTGGTTGTGGTTCGCTGTGCATCTCGCAAGTGTGATGTGGAAATTGATGGATCAGACGTAAATAATGATTCATCTTTTAATTCTCTGTGTCTCAAAACCTCTGTGGAGGATCCACCCGACTTCTTCTGGCTGGGAGTCATGCCTACACCCCTTTTCCGTCCCGAGTCTCTCCTGTTTGACTTGCCCAGTGGATCTGTCCTCACACTGGCTCCTAACGTCTCCTGTGAGTGAGCAGATGTCCGATGACATCATGTGGAAAAATGTTTTCATTTATTCATGTGAACGTTGTCACTAAGATACAACATGGTGAGAAGCCGAACGGCCAGTTTTCACTTTTTTACAGATGCCGAAGTGTTCAAAATCCCACCCCCTCATGCTTTGTGCGATTGCGGTGGACTAACATGTTATAGCTTTGAGCTTGTTGGCTTATGGAAGGCAGAAAAGTACATTCCTGTAGGAGTGGAAATACAGCCTGCGCTTTAAGCGGGGGTCTCACTATACCGTCAAAGCCAAAGGACATGCGCCCTCCCCAATCTGATTTCTTCACAGTCACATTATTCTCTCGCCCTTTCCCTCCCTCCCTCTCCACCACTTGTCCCAGTGCCAGACAGTGAGAGCCATGATAAATGTGCAAATCAGTGTGCTGGTAAATAGCGGCTCTTAGCTGAAAGGGCCTGGGAAGGGAACGTGACCCCACTGTAACTTTGGAACAAAAGGAACAAACCGTGGCTTTTCCCCTCTCCGTGCCATCATTCCTGACTGACAAAGACGAAGTGAGAACGATCAGACGCTTTGGTCAGTTGAAGGACACTTTGAGTCCTGGCCTTAGCGAGGAAACGTGGCGGGGACATTATGGAGTCTGCGGGCTCTGTTTGTACGCAGGCAGACAGTATGAACTTGTTACCGCAGTGCTTATCTTTTCATTTATTTGAGCTATCCCAGTTTTATCTTAGTTTTGATTAGTTGCTCCTGCTGTGGCGTTGATCTTAATCATTGTTACGCAACAGCTGGAGCCAGTCCCAGCAGAGTTTGGGTGAGAGGCAGGGGACATCCTGGACAGGTCACAGCCAATCACGCGACCAACACACGCACCACTGTTCCTCCACACGCAAAGATACAAACTGAGAACCTTCTAGCTGTGAGGCCAGTGTTTTAACACCTCGCACCCCAGTGAAACACAAATACACTTACTAACCCAGTGTTTCCTATGTTTATCATAAATCAGAAGTGCAGGGACAAGGAAGAAGAATCGAGGCCATGACTTTTACAGACAGACAAGATAAAAAAACATAACTCGATGTGATGATGTAGAAGGAAAACATGGTATCTTGATTAACAGAAAATGTAATTATTTATAATTACTTATAATAAAGACGCAAATTGAGTTGAAGTGACAGGGAAGGGGTAATTTGGACCGAAAGCTGCTCTATCATTCCTTTCTGCTTTGACAATATCCCAGTTAGTCCATACAGACCGGCACTCTGGCACACTCCAGCATCACAGCCACAGAAGGCCTTCTGTTACTGGTTATGGCTCACAAATTGAATTTGCACACTGAATAGTTCTGCTGGGATGTGCCAGATGCACAGATCTGGATAAACATAAAAGCTTTCAGGGTAGCTGTGTATTAATATGCCAGGACAGAGGCACATTATCAACAACACACGGCAACTCTTCTCATTGCTGTGGATGTGGATAACATGTGGATGACAGTCCTTTTTGCTAGGAGTAAATCTATACATTTTTTTGTATGATTTATTCCATTGGATAATTTTCTGCACTAGAAATTAGATTTATGGCAGATACCTTAATGTGAGTTGTTTCGGTGCATCTATTTGAGGCTCTGCATCAGTCACGACATTTACATATTCTGACCCGGGGGGTTGGGGGGGGCACTGACATTGGTTACGTAACGTGACTGTGTCTGGTGTGTGTCAGTTGTGAGCAGGAAGCAGACCGCATGTAAACGCTGTCCTATGAGCCACAGACGTCTGACATGGACTTTTGTCTGCAGGAAATGGGCCCTTGTTTAATTATGTTAACACAAGCATGCACGGAATGCAACAACACAATTATCCTTTATTATATTACACTCATTTGAATACTCCCGATAGCATCAACACACACTCTGGCGGGGGCTCCTCCCCACGCACTGCAGAGCACGGACAAAGCCCTTGTGTAGGTTTTCATCGAATTTCAAACCTAAGTCATTAGTTGTTACACTGTTTTACAGGTTGTTTCATGCTTGATTCTGAAGTTTATCATGTGAATTTAGATGAAAGGTCATGGGAACTTAAAGAATTCATCCTCTGGGCACTACGAATATTTGTTCCAAATTTAATTGTAATCCATGTTATAGATTATAGTAGTCGTAATATGTAGGTCTGGACCAATGCTGGTGATGAGCTGACAGAATGACATGTAACATACAGTAGTTGGTTAGCACCTGTTTCCCTGCACAGAGTATTTTTAACATAGTGGTTTCCCATTGCTTGACCTGTGGTTAGCCCACTGCTCAGTGCTCACCTGCACCCATTCCTTTGGATAAATGTTCCCTGTGGTTTCTGGGAGATCTGGCGCTGACTGCTTTACTAGGCTGCAATGGTGCAAAGCTTCACTATAACACCAGCAAATAAAAGAATCAGCTGCTTAGCATGTGGGAGAATGTGAGCTATTCCGACGTGGGCAGACTACCTTCCCTCATAATCCGACATTACATCAGAGGCTTCTTTTTACACTGGCTAGTCACTGTTGTTGTCTCCGAAATAAATGAACTCTGTTTAGCAACAAGGGGGACTTTTGATTTTCAGTTGACATGACATTCAGCCAAATGTCAGACGCTGTAGTCTTTTTAATGTTTGGACACTTCATGATGCGGCTCCTTGAGTGATGCATTATACCCTCTCTCATCTGCTGCCACACTGTCCCCAAAAAGATGCAAAGAAAGACCAAATTTCCATTTATCCTCACAGTACATTTATTCAGCTAATGTAATAATGGTTAATCAATAAGTCAAACGTCAAACAAGACAAAGCACTTTCACATTACAACTCAGTGGCACCTCTGGAGGAATTTGTGCATCTGCATTCATTACGAATGAAACCAGAAGTCCACTTTGAAAGCTTAGCAAACTTCAAGGCAGCGTACTGGAGTTTCCGATCGCTAGTATATTAAATTGTTATGGTATCTAGTTATCACTTATCATTATGGAGGTATACTGGACCTTTGTCTGGTTGGACCTGAACTCCAAACCCCATACACTAAGGAAAAAATTAAGATATCTTACCTCCACGGGCACACTGAAAGGCTAAGGTTATGTCCACACTAATGCCTTTTGCCGTATTTAAAACGAAACAATCCTTATCCAGATGAACAGTTTAGCAGTGTATCAGAGGAAAAACTCCAACTTTAGAGCTTTTAAATTGAAACTAGTCAGTCAGTGTGTCCAAAAATCTCTGTTGTGTGGGCTCGAACACACGGGAGTACTGCAATGCCAGGCGTAGTCATTGTGAAGGTGATTTCAAACAAAAGCATATTGGTGTGGATGTAACAATAGAGCAAGGTACATGTCAATCAATCGCTGTCCGTCTCATCAGGTAAATTGAGTAAATACACCTGTTTTGATAAACAACATAGTACCGAATATTGGTGTAAGTATGGAGTGCAATTCAATGTTCAGTGATCGCTGATGACAGGTGGACTAGCTTTGACATTATCAAGTGCAAACACTGAACAGGCCCAAGAGTTGGGGCAGCGAGACGGTTACGCAAAGCAACAGAGGCATGAGAAAGATAGAATGGCATGTCTTCATCTGCGAGTGACGGATGATGGAGTAGTAGGTCTGGAGGGTGGTAGTGGGGGTTAGGGGAGGGTTAGAATAACTTGTAATGGAGGAGATTTTAGCCAGACAGTGATAGTGTACCCTGTCAACTCCAGACACACTCCACCATGCCAGACATAAATTCAGACGAAGACACATTCCATTTGGACACCTTGTTTCAAGTAGGCTGTGAACGCAAATTTTGACACTCAGCAGTCACAGAGGGACAATATTGTTTTCCTGTTTGCCACTCATTCAGGAATTCATTTTTAAACTACACCTTTGTTGAATTTCACAAGCATGTTGAGGATTGTCGATTGGGCGCGTTAACAGCCAGTGTAATGTAGAATTCCTTACATGTCGGCACTGCCTGTTTTCATAACTTTTCTCTAAGGAGTGAATGTTTCTGGATTGCAGATGAGGTAAAGGCAATAAAAGAGACTTTAATGATCCAACGTGACTCACACATCCTCTGGTTTGTGAACCTAGTCATCCATTCTTAAACTGCAGGGGTGCCATCAGCATGGTTAGCATGTACCACAAGTGGATACTTGTCGGGACACTGCTAATAACCAATAACTTGGTGCTCTGAAAACGGAGATAAAGCACTTAGGACGTTGTAATCTTAAAGTTTTCATTTGCAACAAAACTTTTGTACAAAATTTCATGACAATCGTTACACACCAACAAGTCTTTGATAAATGTCTCTGTGTGTGCAAATTTAAATATCGTCTTTGCATGAACTCTGTATTTTAATGTGCAGAGTTCAGTTGATCCACATGAAGACTTGATGCTAACTCTTTGGACAGTTTCAAGCCAAGAACTTCTTTACTCAAGGAGAACCGATTTCTCCTTGATATTTGTGGAATGTTCCGCCTTCAACAGTAACACAAAGCAGACCCCAGTCGAGCAGTGTGCTTGTGTTCTTGCAGTGACACAATTAGTCCTGGATAACGTGAGTGATAACGCTGCAGGAAAGATGAAAGTTGCTTTTGGAGGTTAACAGTTGTGATAACCCCTGGGTTTAATCTTTTAAAGCTAAAAAAGACACACACCTAGTTTAGTAATGAAATCACACATTTGCCATGGGCTGTGTTTGTTGTTTATTGGCAGTTTTCAAATGTAGTAGAAGCCTAACTGGTGATTATTAAGTTTGTAGGGATTTTTTTTATTGTGTGCACCATCAGAAAAATAATGGCACAAGAGCATCAAAGAGACAGAAGGACACGCTCAGGAAGGAACCATCAGTGGTGACATCCTGTTTGTATTCATCCTCATCAAGTTGTCATCTTTTTTCTGGTAGCACTCAGTTTGAATCTCCTGTTGGAAGCCATTATCTTTATACACTTCCTGTTTATCAGGCTCGGTCCTCATGCTCTCGCTCCAGCTTAATGGAACGGTTATGAAAACTGTTGGATGGTAATGGGATTAGGCCGAGCACTTGACGGATCATGAGTTCTGTTGGAGTGATCCCACCACTGACTAACTGCAACTGATGCTTAACTAAAGTTAAACAAGGTCTTGGAGAATAGAGGAACGTTTAGCTTTATCTTGCTGTGCTGATACTGTCTTTACTACTGTCATTGCTGAATGTTTTCAGGAGTGCCTGGCCAGAACTAGTGTTGGAAATGTTGCATAATGTTCGTCACGAACACTGTGTTATGTGTTATGTGTAAATTGCAATTTGTGAATATTGGCTATACAAATAAAATTTGATTGATTTAAGTCCTTTCGCTTAGCGTTGCCTGTTTTCACGTTAAGTTCACTCGGAGCAGTTAGTATCAGGCATTTTAGCCGCTAACTGCTATAGCGTGTTCCCTTGCTACTCGCTAATTGTCTGCCATTTGAGAGAGTGAACCATAATTATAGCCATTAAAACCAAAACAGTGCGCTTTAAGACAAACAAATGCTACATAGAGCTGAGGGCGACTCCAGAGTTAAGTAATTAATTTTTCCATAGTTAGGCTCTTCTGGCTGTAGCGATTTATGGGAGCTGGGAGCATCTTTCATTTACTGAATGAAGCTATGAAGGATAATCCTCATTTATTTACTGCGGGAATGCTATGCTGCTGTTTTTGTGCTGAACTCAACTGTGTCGGTTTAGCAGTCAAACTAAACTAATTCTCTCTCCTGTGTTCAGGTGTCTTCTTCTTGTGTTCCAGCGACCAACTATGAGCTGGTAAGTAACACTTAACTTTGTTTTTCTCCCGCCCCCCCCCCCCCCTTTTTTTTAACTAATTGCTTCCATGCTGTACGTGCTCAGCGGGCATTATTGGGTTCTTCCTGGTAGAGCGTTATTGCAAACAGGGCTGGAGAATAACAGCCTCTATCAGCTACACTAACAAGGCGGTTACTTTTGCAGATAATGAACCATTATCTAAATGCCCCCAAGACTAAAACTATATCAACAAACTTCACTTTACATCACTTGATCTAAGCATTGTCTGAAATTCTGAAAATCCTTTGGGCGAAGTGGCGTAAAAACAAAAATATAATCTAGATAAAAACAAATAAAATGCTGTATCATTACAGCGAGCAAAGTGAGATGGAGTCTGGGTATGAAATGATTGCGCACAGGCAATAAAAGACATCCTTGCTCTGTTGCCTTATTTGGTATTGGCATTAGAAGCCGTGTTAGGCTTGGATATGGTTTTCTCACTCTCTTGCTTGCGTGTTGTGCGTTTAAATGGTTTTGGGCGCTCGACAAACCAAAGCAAACATCCCCTGCATTTCTGTACGCTCACAGCGAAAATATTTCACAGAATGTTTTGCTTTTCGTTCATAAAATCTACAATTATGAAGCTAGAACATGTTATTATCCCCCCACAGATGCTTTCACACAGAATGCTTTCTACATGAAGACATTTGTTTAAGATGTGCTCACCCACTTTTGACCTGAGTTCATTCTGGTTCCTTAAAAACACCTTTGGACCCAAAAATCTACCACAGCTATGCCCTCCTACACTACCCTTTGCCCTCTGTGTGACCTCACCATTCATGTTTACTAACTCAGAGGCAGGTCAGATGGGTTATCTCTCATCAACAGCATAAGTAAATAATCAAAATCAAATAGATAGTATGTAATTATGAATAGTGAAATTGTTTGTCTAATTGCATATATAGTAATATCTGGTCCGTTATTTGTATTTTTATATGGTAATAGACACAACAGAGCACTTTCCTTTATTATGTCTACCTTCCCCTCTGCCTGCCAACAGGAGTCTCCCCAGAGGCTATTGTGCATGCATTAAAGGTGCTGATTGCTCTCATAAACACTGAGGAGCTGAGGTGTGATATATTTGTTAGCATATCTTTTAACCGCGTTAAAGTGGTCTATATTCTGTTTATACGAAGGCATCTGTTTATGTGGAGAGGTAAATCGTTCCGCAGTATGTGTGTCGTCATCCTTCTGTCTGCAACACAAACTGGATGGTGCTGTTTCAAGTGTGTTTTTGTGCAGATGTGTGTCTGACTGCAGATCCCCAGCCGGAGGTGTGCATCAGCTCTCCTCAGCACCATGTTTGGCGAATTCCTTCGCACATAGTGTGAAACTGAAGCGACTGATCATGTATTAAACAAAAACAGGAGATGTCATGTTGGCCACCATGTATTTAAGTTGGGCTCTCTCTCTACACAGTCAAGTATAAAAGGGTCTGGCTTAGTCAGCTGCTATCATGATGCATGCATACTTGTGTCCATGTTTGCCTATTGCTTTACACTTCCCTGTTGGCTTAGCTTGTCTCTACAGTACTCCACCAAAAAGCACAATGTGTGTAGCTTTGATAAAATTAAATATGGTTTTTTGATAGTTGGTGGAATGATGTGCAGTGGTT